>WBNM01028425.1:36402-86635 GCA_013399055.1 Ramphastos sulfuratus | reverse complement strand
AAAACATTAAAAAAAAAAAAAAGAATATTTTGGGAAGATTAGAGGATTACAGGCTGGACTGGTAGGCCAAGACCAGCTGTATGAAATTCAACAAGGTCAAGTGCTGGGTCTTGCACTTGGGTCACAAGAATCCCATGCAATGCTACAGGCTCGTGGGAGAGTGGCTGGAAGGCAGCCCAGTAGAGAAAGACCTGAGGGTGTTGATTGACAGCCAGATGAGTGTGAACCAGCAGTGTGCTCAGGTAGCCAAGAAAGCCAGCAGCATCCTGGCCTTTATCAGGAACAGTGTAGCAAGCAGGAAAGTGATTGTCCTCCTGTATCAGCACTGGTGAGGCCACACTCTGAGTACTGTGGTCAGTTTGAGGCCCTCACTACAAGAAAGACACTGAGCATGTCCAGTGAATGAAGCTGGTGAAGGGCCTGGAGAACAGGTCTGGTGAGGAGCAGCAAAGGGAACTGGGGTTGTTTAGCCTGGAGAAAAGGAGGTTGAGGGAAGATCTTTTAACTTTACAACCACCTGAAAGGAGGTTGTGCAAGCTGAGTGTTGACCTCCTCTCCCTAGTGACAGGACAAGAGGAAAGGGCCACAGGTGGTGTCATGGGAGGTTTGGCTTGGCTATTAGAAAAAACTTCTCTGAAAGGGTTCTTAAACACTGAAATAGCCTCCCAAGACCAGTGGCTGAATCCCCATCCCTTGAGGTGCTTTAAAGATGCAGAGATGCAGTGCTAAGACTTAGTAGTGTTAAATAATGGCTGGACTTGATCTTAAAGGTTTTTTCAACCAATATGATTTTCTGATTCTAAGGTTAAAATAAAAGTAATGTCACTGAAATTAGTCAGCTGCAAGAGTGCACATTTCACAGCAGGGCCAGCACACCCTACAGAATGTTTGTCATTAACATCCCTATGGCAGGGGGTTGGAACTAGATGATCCTTGAGGTCCCTTTCAACCTTGCCATTCTATGATTCTATAACATTGTTCATGCAGTGGAAAAGCACAAGTTAGCTGCAGCAATATTCTCTCACTCATGGAACACTAACTTTTAAAACCAGCATTTGGATATTAACAAGAGAGTATAATTTCATGATTTTCTCTTCCTCGCTTACCCTTTCACTTTGTCCTACTTCCCCCTGTAGAGCATCAAGTTTTAAGAGACAGAAGTTTCATAATAAGGATAATTTCTTTCTTCTGTTCCTAGCTTCAAAAAGCAACAGATTTGCCTTTAAATAGAAAGCAAGAAAACACCACAAATACCCAAAACTTTTTTCACTTGTTTAAGATGGTGTCAATGAAAGATTTTCATAATGAACAACACTTTAATTGCTGAGTATTCAGAAAAGCAAACTTTAGTACATGGGAAGTTTATAACCTTGGAGAGTTAATGTTGCTGGCCATAGGTAGGTGTGTAGAGAAATTCCTTTTCTAACATGAAGGAAAAGTCATTCTTCTTTTTTTAATCCTCAAGACTATTGACATTTAAATTACATTTACATGATCAAATCTGGCACTGAGACACTGGAATTGGTTGCTTAGGGAGGTTCTGGATTCCCCCTCCCTGGAGATGTTCAAGGCCAGGTTGGATGAGGCCTTGAGTAACCAGTTCTAGTGGGAGGTGTCCCTGCTCATGGCAGGGGGATTGGAACTGGATGATCTTTAACATCCCTTCCAACCCAAACCATTCTATGAATCTGTGAGATGCTGTATAATATATTAACATCTTCCTCAAAAAAAAAAAAAAATTATTGTCCTTGTATACTGACTTCAGCTCTTGAGTCAGCATTTTTAGTATTTATAGAAACCTGATGGTTGTACTATTTGGTAAAGTAATTTCAGGTACCCAGTAATGATTAGATTCCAGTTTTCAAACAAACAAACAAACAAACTGAACATCTGTTGCTTTATCTCATATGTGTGTGCATATATATATATATATATACACACACATATATACATATATATATAAAATCATAGACTCATAGAATTGTCAGGGTTGGAAGGGACTAAAGGATCATCCAGTTCCAACACCCCTGCCATAGGCAGGGACACTTCACACTAGATCAGGTTGCTCAGAGCCACATTCATTCTGGCCTTAGAGACCTCCGGGGATGGAGCTTCTATCACCTCCCTGGGCAATGTGTTCCAGCATCTCACCACTCTCACGGTGAAGAACTTCATCCTAACATCCAATCTGAATCTATCCACTTCTAGTTTTCCTCCATTCCCCCCAGTCCTATCACTACCTGACACCCTAAAAAGTCCCTTCCCAGCTTTCTTGTAGCCCATTTCAGATACTGGAAAGCCATAACAAGGTCTCCTTGGAGCCTTCTCTTCTCCAGACTGAACAGCCCCAACTCTCTCAGTCTGTCTCCATAGGAGAAAAGGTCCAGCCCTCTGATCATCCCCCTTCTCTGGACACATTCCAGCACATCCATAACCTTCTTGTAACAGGGGCTCTGGAATTGGATGCAACACTCAAGATGGGGTCTCACCACCCTCTGGGGTGGAGTAGATGGGGAAAATCACCTCTCTCCACCTGCTGGCTATACTTCTCTTGATGCAGTCTACAACTACCTGAAGGGTGGTTGTGGCCAGCAGGAGGTTGCTTTCTTCTCTCAGGCAACCAGCACCAGAACAAGAGGACACAGTCTCAAGCTGTGCCAGGGGAAGTTTAGGCTGGAGGTGAGGAGAAAGTTCTTCATCGAGAGAGTCATTCCCCACTGGAATGGGCTGCCCAGGGAGGTGGTGGAGTCACCGTCCCTGGAGGTGTTCAAGGCAGGTTTGGATGTGGCACTTGGTGCCATGGTCTAGTCTTGAGGTCTGTGGTGATGGGTTGGACTTGATGGCCTTTGAGGTCTCTTCCAACCTTGCTTATACTGTGATACTATGATACTGTGGTCTTGTTGGCTCTCTGGGCTGCAAGTTCACACTGATGGCTCATGTTGAGCTTCTTGCCCAACAGTACACCCCCACTCCCCCAACTCTTTTCTTCAGGACTGCTCTCAAGCCATATATATGTGTGTGTGTGTGTGTGTGTATAGCTACTTACTTTGATAAACACAGTTTGACTAGCTGCCCCAGGACTAGTCACCACCAGGGAATGGTGCCATTAATCAGCTAATCATGAGTGCACATTTCTCAATTGGGCATTTAATTCATTATGAAAATACACAAAGCCATTCCACCCAACATTTTTAAAATGACTGGAAAGGCTGGGTACTGTGCTATGTATGGCTTGAATATTGATTTTTTTAAATACAAAAGGAAACTCAAAAGCTATTAATTATACATGCTTCCTACTGTCATAGAACCGGAGTCATGGAATATTTTGGGTTGAAAGAGATGTCCTAACATCATCTAGTCCAAACCCCTGCCATCAGTGGGGACATCCTCCACTGGATCAGGAGCCCCATCAAGCCTGACCTTCAATATCTGCAGGGATGGGGCCTCAACTACCTCCCTGGGGAACCTCTTCCAGTGCTCCACCACCATCACGGTAAAGAGCTTGTTTCTAACATTCAATCTAAATCTGCTCTTCTCTAGTTTGAAGCCATTTCCCCTCATCCTATCACTCTAGGCCTTTGCCAATAGTCTCTCTGCAGCCTTCTTGTAGCCCAGTTCAGATACTGGAAAGCTGCTATTAGGTCTCCCTGGAGACTTCTCTTCTCCAGGCTGAATAACCTCAGCTCCCTCAGGCTGTCCTCGTAGCAGAGGTGTTTCAGCCCCATGATCATCTTCACAGCCCTCCTCTGGACCCGCTCCATTAGGTCCATGTCCTGCTCCTGTGTTGAGGGCTCCAGAGCTGGATGCAGTACTCCAGGTGAGGTCTCACAGCATCAGAACCACCTCTCTCCATCTGCTGGCCATGCTGCCTTTGATGCAGCCTAGAATGCCATTGCCCTTCTGGGCTGCAGGCTCACACTGTTGGAGCTGATTGAATTCAAGGCTCCTTTCTTACAAGACTGTGTGCCTTATCTCTCCTGACAGACTCAGTTGCAACAGAGAGCATTTAAATATTTCTTCAAGTCTGAGATACCAAGAAATTTCAGATCAGTTTTGAAGATTCAGCTTTTAGTATCTGTGGTATTCATTCCTTCATTCACAGAGTATGCATGTTAATTGACAAAAATTGGCTTAATTCCATTTATTGGTTTAGAATGCTGAATTTAAACTGGCTTTTCCTGTGAATTTCCACTAAAACCATTCTTTTTATCTTTAAAAGACAAAAGGATGGTTTGGGGATACAAATGTGCCCATGTGGCCAAGAGAGACAATGGCATCCTGGGGTGCATCAAGAAAAGCGGGGCCAATCTCTTTTTGGTGGTGCACAGCAATAAGAAAAGGAGCAAGGGCTACAAACTGGAACATTGAAGGTTTCACCTCAACAGGAGGAGAAACTTCTTTACAGTGAGGGTGACAGAGCACTGGAGCAGGCTGCCCAGAGAGGTTGTGGAGGCTCCTTCTCTGGAGACTTTCAAACCCCTCCTGGATGCATCCCTGTGTGAACTACCCTAGGGGATCCTGCCTTGGCAAGAAGGTTGGACTCGACGATCCCCAGAGGTTCCTTCCAACCTTTAAGTTTCTGTGATTCTGTGAAAAGAAAGAGTCACTACTCTGGAACATGCCTTCCACAGCTCTCATCTAAAGCTCACTTTAACCAGCTAGACTGCTATTCCCACGACTTTAGGAAGTAGAGAGCAGTGCCCTGTTTCTGAGTTGTAATTGGACATGAAGCATGAGATGCTTTCACTTCAGTGACAATGAGTTACAAAATATGAATTCCATTGCACAGGCAATTTGCCATAAGGATTTCTGCTGCCTTACCTCTCTCAGAGGACTACACTTTTCTTCAAACTGAAGGTAAAACCCTGGCTAACAATTTGGGTTTGTTCCCCCCCCACCAGAAAGCTGAAATTTAAAGTGTGCATATGTCTGCATGTATGTTTGCACCTGTAACCAGACAACTGCACAAATAAGGAACAGCATTTAGCCCTTTCATAGCCAACTCAAAGGCAAAGTAGTTTGACTTTAATTTTTTAATTTTCATATGCAAAAAGAGAAGTCACTTTGAGGAGCTTTTGAAATCATTGCATCTTCCTAAATAATTGTGAAGCCAGCATTATAATACTGATAAAAATACTTCGGTTTTCAATAACCTATTTTCAATCCTTCTTCCAGAATATAATGTAGCTTCAGTTATATATACTCTTCCTCCTCCTCCTCATTATCAAACTGTTTGAAATATAATACTTAATTTGAAGAAAACACATTTCATGTACATTTTCTGTTTCAACTATGAAACCACACAGTGCTTTATGCCTTAGGCAAAATCAGAGTCTATAACCACCGCAGTAATACAAAATGAACTGAACACAACAATATAAAATAAACCAAATGGTTCTCTGGGAGAACAAAACTTTCCCAGACCCCTCAGATTTTCTGGTTTTCATTCACAACTGCAAGATGAATACAAAAAGAAGCCTGTTTCTAAGGAAGGAAGATAATTGTATTAGCTAATCTGGGACGTGATTTAGGAAAAGCATACTGCAGAGCTGATAAAACATTAAACAAGTGCTTTGTACAGGCATCAGAGCAAATTATCTAGAGCTGTTTTCTCTCCACTGGTTTTCAAGTAATTGCTATAAACTTTCTAAGTACTCTTGACTCCAAAGTTAAAAAAAAAAAAAGTGCCTTCAGCTGTAAACATTTCTGTGTGAACTGGTATGAATGAATGTTTCCAACCTTTCTAAGTCCCTGAATTCATAGTCAGCCTCACTTGAAGAGTGATCTCCGTGTAGCTATGACACTAACCCTTTAGTGATGACAAACAGAAAGGTATGCTGTGGAAACGACAGGTAATTTTATGTTGCATTCCCCATACCATGCTATGAATCACCAGAATTGCTGTGGTCATGTTGTACACACTTTGTTAGGCCACGCAGCATGTGACATTTCTCTCTCCCCTGCTAATCATAAACATTATGCAGATTGTATCTGCTTTTCAAGAGAGACCTGTAATTAGTGACTTATCCAACCAGATCTAATGAAGAGCTAGGGTTGTCCAAGTCCTATAAGTACACAGTAATCTTAGAATGGCTTGATTTGGAAGACACCTCCAAAGGTCATGTAGTCCAACCTCTCTGCAGTCAGCAGGGACATCTTCCACTACATCAGGTTGCCCAGAGCCCCATCAAGCCTGACCTTGAATATATGCAGGGATGGGGACTCAATTACCTCCCTGGGCAACCTGTTCCAGTGTTCCACCACCCTCATAGCAAAGAACTTGTTCCTAGCATCCAATCTAAATCTACTCTTCATTTCAACCATTGCCCCTTGTCCTATTGCTGCAGGCCTTTGCAAACAGTTCCTCTGCAGCCTTCTTGTAGCCCGTCTCAGGTACCGGCAGGCTGCTATTAGGTCACCTCAGGGCCTTCTCCAGGCTGAACAACCCCAGTTCCCTCAACCTGTCCTTGTAGCAGAGGTGTTCCAGTCCCCTGATCATTTTTGTGGTCCTCTGGACCTGCTCCATCAGGTCCATGTCCTTCCTGTGCTGAGGGCACCAGAACTGGAGTAGTACTCCAGGTGAGGTCTCACCAGAGCAGAGCAGAGCAGAGGGACAGGATCCCTTCTCTCCATCTCTGGCCACACTGCTTGATGCAGCCCAGGCTGCCATCTGCCTTCTGGGCTGCAAGCTCACACTCTTTGTCTTATGTTCAGCTTCTCACCTACCAGAATGCCCAAGTCTGTTTCTGCAGAGCTGCTTTCTATCACCTCATCTCCATCCTATGTTGATAATGAGGATTATTCTGATGCCTTCCTAGCTCCCACTGCTGTCTAACCATTTAATGCCTTTTCAGAAAAGTGTTCCTTTTCAGACTATTTCAGAAAATGTCACAAATGGTTCCAAGACCTTTGAAGCTCACTTGTGCTCCCCATTGCCTGGCTGTGAATCTGAATGCTTTCCAAGATACCATTGGTCATGGAAGACCATTCATCATCTCATTCTTATGAGGCTATTTTTAAAATATGCCATGCATGTTCTGTGACAACAAACTCCAGTATTCTCATTTTAGGAAGGTGGAGAGTTCTGATGTATCCCAGTAAGTTGGAATTTGGATTTTACACACATAAACATATCTATAGGTAGACAGATAGATAGATAGATAGATAGATAGATAGATAGAGAGACAGATAGATGTATATTATGTATATCTTGATGCTGTCTTAATTTGATTAAAATTAAGGGTTACTTATTTTGGATAGCACTTGTACTTAATTAAATGTTTTAATTTTCAATTGGAGATGAGTCTTAGAGACTTCAGTTTGCAGTTACTTTTAATGTAAACAGGAAATGGATAAACATCAGAAGATAATCAGCAAAGAAACAGAGTGCACAGGAAAAAAAATATGAAATATTATTTGACTTTTTGTGCTTCTTCATTTTTTTCAGTCTTAAAGGAAGATAAACCAGTCTTGTAGAACAGCACCCTCCACACACTGGGCTTTTATTAAGTATTGAAATTTCCTACTCTTGTTTTATGGTTCTGCCAGATGAGAGTCCTTTGATGAAATACTTGCTTTGCTTCACATGTCCTAGAGATCTTGCTGCAGAATATCCCATACTCAGGCTTTTTTCTATAAAGTGTTGTTTGGTCAGCCTGAATTGATTCCCAGCTCCAACAGTTTTGGAAGGAATACTCTCATGAAGGTATTTGGGGAGCTATTTGTTATTCAGGGAATGAAGAGCCCCAAAGAGTAGAGAGGAGTACCTCCTTTACTAGCAGCCAACATTTGCTGCTGCTGGAAGACGTGCAGAATTCTTGAATGCTCCTCAGACAGTAACAAGGGTGGGAGCAGTTTCTTAAATCATAGAATGGTCATAGGTTGGAAGGAACCTCAGAGATCATCTATTCCAACCTCCCCACTATGGGCAGGGACACCTCTCAACTAGACTCAGATGCTTAAGGCCTCATCCAACCTGGCCTTCAACACCTCCAGAGAGGAGGTATCCACAGCTTCTCTGGGCAGCCTGTTCCAGAGTCTCACTATCCTTGTACTAAAGAGCTTCTTCCTAAGATCCAGTATAAACCCACTCTCCTCAGTTTCAAACCATTCCCCCTTGTCCTGCTGCTAGATACCCTTATGAAAAGTCCCTCTGAAACCTTCCTGTAGGCTCCCTTCATGTACTGGAAGGCAGCTCTAAGGTCCTTATTATCACAAGAAGTCTGTATCTATTAATACAGACCTTAATTTTGCAGTGCAGAGAAGCACACTGCTTCTTTTGCAAACATTACTAAACCATATTAATTCTGTGGACCAAACTGGATTGTACCCAATTTCTTTTCGTTAAGCAACACTTGCTAATATTGTGTAAATCCAGAAGAAAATACAACTCAGCAAGGGTGATGGGAAGTATACTTTTATGTTAAATATTTATTTGTACCTTTAGAAAAGTATAGATGCCAATTCGTCCATTTCTTACATGTGCATACATTCTTTCAAGATTAGACAAAACAATACTGCTAATTTCATTCTGAAGCAAAGCAGAGAGCTATGGTCCTTCAGATGACACACTGGGGATATGCTGTAGTTTTGCAGCACACACACTGCTTCACCACTGATGACTACTTTCTGCCTTTACCTACATTGCAAAAGGTTCCAGCCCTCCTGCTGTCAGCTCTCCATTGACTCCACCTCTTGACTCTTTGGGGCTGGCTGCTTTCCCAGTAGGCAACAGGAACACCAGCAGCTCTGGAGCCTGCCCCTGCCATCCACTCAATCCCCTGACTCACCTGATTCTTTCAAACTTGATTTGCCATCTGGGGTTTTCTGATCTGGCAGCTAGAACAGCTAGGAAGAGGAATATCATACGCAGGTGACAGCAGAGCACAGTTCTGGCTCCCATACCACTGCAGCCTGAGAAATCCACAAGTCCAGGGCACAGCTCCCCTCTCCATGTAGTTCATCACTACACTGTACCATGCACTTTCTTAAAAGTTATCATCTGCGTCTTGCACCTGTAAAGCATTTCAATTAGTTAATGACTTTACCTATGCACTAAGCATGAACACCATCACTTGTCACCAGCATCCTCAGGCATTTCATTTATGCAATCTTTAAATACTATGTAGCTTTAAATACTACATTTGAACATAATTTTCCATATACTTCAGGTGTCCTGCAGAGTTAGAGCAGTTATGGACAGCAGATATCCTGTTCCTTAGCCCTTTATCAAGCTGTTTGTTGGTGACACCCCCAGGCACTGTGGTTGTTCAGCTGCATAGCTGTAATAGATTTCCTGCTCTCCAGGCCTGCATGGTATCTCTTTGGCCTAAATTCTAAGGTGATACTTCTCAGAAGCAGTTTATTATCTGAAATAGAATTTTAACTAACTTGCACAGTCATTTCTACAGCCTCATGTGATCCTGGAGCAAAGGCTGTTTCATTTTGGAATAGTCAGGTGAGTCTTAGACCCAGATAACCACCAGTATCTCCATTTCACCTCTCTTTTGCTGGGATGGATGGATGGAAAATCAACCTTTCTGAATCTGGACCTCCTTGCTGCTCCCACAGGGTTACAGAACACGCAGGCAAGCTTAGAGTTTGTTCCTCAGATCTCAACCCTGCAAACACCGACTCTCAAAGGTAGAACTGATTAGAATGGTTTAAGATATTATTGCTTCCTAGGTTTAAGCTCTGCCTCCTGGCCAGCAGACTGCTGCAAGGAATGTTTAGGTTAGAGGTGAGGCTGCTCTGTACTGAGATAACAACTATGAGTTGGGATAGCAGATACACAAGCAGACGTCCTGTTCTACCATGAAGACACTAAGCTCTGTGAAGCAGTCTGGCATAGTGCTGTAAGCATTAATCTCTCCAAAGTACTCACTTCAATACACCAGATATTACTTGTCAAAACCCTTAAAAGCTCAAAGAATTTTACATGGGTGACTGATAGATCTTGTTCATGTTGTTTAGGGCTACTTGCATATGTAAACCTACTTGCTTGACTAGCCCTGTTTGGCATGAAGACTGAAGTCTGCTGGATAGTTTTGGTGTGCTAAATCTGTCTAACTAAAACATTTATCCAGTTGTAGGAAAACAATGGCTAAGCCAAGCATGCCACTCAGCCTGACAAGTCCAATGACACCAAAAAAGATATTTTATAAGAACAGGACATGTCACTGTAAATGACAAGCTATATATATATATGTGTGTGTGTGTATATATATATCTATAAAAAATATAACCCAAAGCCCATGAATACAATTCAGCATTTCTAGCAGCAACAATTTACAGAAATTAAATGCTATCTATTCAAAAGATGATGGAAGCAAAAAACCAAGACATTTGAAAGGTCTGAGTAAGCACAAAAATTAAAGCTGGACTTCCAAGTTCTACTCTTATCTGAAATACAATGCCTGCAGGGAACCCACGGCGGGGCGGGGGGTGTTGGGGAAGTAATAGAGAAAAAAAATCCCCTCCCTCCCAAAACTGAAACCTCATCGAACTACAAAAATGCACCAGGCCTGAAAAAAAGAGATAAAAGGTTGAAGGGCTAAAAAAAGTGCCACTTTTAGTGTTCTTGAATGCATATTCAGCTGTTTTCTTTATGGTTTCTGGGACGAGGCAATGAAATGGCCATCTCAGCTTCAGTGTTACTAGTCTGCGTGCTTGCAGAGAAGTTAGAAAATGACATTTTAAAAGGCTTGGTATTTAGATAGCAGATAAAAACGGATCACATATCTGGATGTTCCCAAGTTTATCTTCTTAAGAGAGATTGCCATGAACTCTTTGAAGGTCTCAACAGCTCAAATTCATCATGGAAAAAAAAAATAAAAAAAGAAGTAACCTTGTTTCCAACTTTGCTTTTCAGAACTGTGGCCTGTTTTCCCTATTTTCTTATCTGTGCAGCTGTCCATGGATGCAGGAGACATTTAAGTCTACTGGCAGCCAGACTCACACAGCCTTCTGCAAATTTATTTTTAACACAGGAAAAACTGAAAGCCACTGGGGGCTGAACTTTATATATAAGATGAGGAGGCAATAAGGCATTTTCTGGAGGCTGCTGCTTACAAGAAAAGTAGATTGGCTTGTTTCCACTATGGCGATGTTAAATGTATTGAATTTAATACGAGTGATTGAAAGGATCTCAGGGCATTTTTGAGAGAGATCTAAAGGCACTGCAATAAAACTGAGTGTAACATGCTGAAAAACTGAGGCAGTAGTGATGAACTACCAATCTGTAACATCACCCACCATTGGATTAAACCATGGAATCAAAATACAGTCACACCAAGCAATCAACCAACTTTGGTTGTTACTATCTAACAGAAATTGTACGAATTACAATTCATGGAAGAACGCAGCGTTATCAATTAAACACTGAAAAATAAAGTACAAAAATATTTTGCTATGCTAGGAATGTTTATTTTCATACTAACCAGCTCATTGTTTTCAAGCATTGCATTCCCAGTATTGCCATAGAGAGCTCACAGCAATGCCAGCAATGTGGAACAGAAGCTGGATATCTCACTAGTACCCAAAGTGGAAACTACAGCATAAGAATTTGTGTTGTTTTACCCTCTGAGCGTGGATTAACAGCCCTCTTGTTATTGTTTATTTGATGTCTGATGCTTTAGCAGAACGTAATGCCTTCAGGAAGCTCCCTGCGGACTTCAGCAGCCGTTCTCGCACCTAACCGACCTGAGGCTCTCCAGCGCTGTTTTATCTTCGGGCTGTTTCGAAAAGCTAGACCTGACCGCATCGAGTGCTCGGGGCTCTGTCACAAGGTGTGAACGCGGTTTTGCTTTCCACAGCACGCTCAACGCTGCAAAACTCACGGGAGAGCTAAAAGGATGCTTTACGAGTCATTCTGGAGCTTTGTCCGCCTAAACTCCGAACGACCGGTACCTCCGCCCGCCCAGCACCCGCTCCAGCGGCACGGGGCTTCGGTCGCGGTGGAACCCTGCCCCCGGGAGCCTCCCCCGGCCGCCGCCCTAGCGCGGACACGCGGCCTGCTTCCGCGGTGCGGCGCTGCTGCCGCCGCCGCCACCCGTCCGGCTACGCGGCGGCTCCGTGGGCGCGGAAGAGGCGTCCGGCCCGCGATCGACAGCGTTTTGGGTTTCTTTGTTCTCTCCGCCCCAGAGATACCAAACTCCCATCCCAACGCGCCTATTTCCCCCTGGCCTGGCCGCCACCGCTTCTCGCCGGCCGCCCGCCGCGGCCGCAGGTTCGCGGGCGGCCCGGGACGGTGGCGGTGGCGGAGGCGGGGGGCGGCCCGCGGGCGGCACCGATTGGCGCAGCCGGCGCACGTGGGGCCGCCCTCACGCCTCGGCGCTGGCAGCGCGGCGGCTGCCGCCGTGGAGCACGGCACGGCTACTCCGCTCTGCGCGGGTCTCCGCGCACCGTTCGCGCCCCTGTGGAGAAAAGAAGAGCTGGAACGACGGGAAGGTAGGGGGCGGCGGCGGCTCCTGTGCTTGTGGGTCACGGTCTGTGTGGGCTGGATATCGTGGGGGCTGCACCTACCGGGCTCCCGCCGTGGTCCCCCCACGCCTGCCTCATGGGGGCTGGTGGGGGCCACGGCACCCGCGGAAGGAGTTGTCTAAGGAAGCCGGGCAGCGAGTTCACGATTAACTCCACTGTGTCGCCTCGACCTTAGCTCCGGGAGCGCCGTGGGCGCCCCGGGGGTGTTGGACCGAGCCAGCCGAGTGTGCGCCCTCGAGAGGAGTAGGCTGTTTCCCCGTCGCGGGGCGGGAACGGCCTCTGCCGAATCCCACGGAGCTCCGCGACCGCGGAGCGCCGTCCACCGAACGGCCGAGGTGAGACGAGCGGTGCGTCTGGTTGCGGAGCCCTTCTTTTCTCGCCGTCGGAGGCTGTGGGAGGGGGCAGCGGGATGAGTTGCGGTCCTGTAGTGGCCCCCTTAGCAGGAGGCTTTGCTCTGACAGCGGCGCGAAAGGCTGGGCGCTCTGTCTGTGCCCCCGGCGTGCCTCGGGGGGAGTCTCCGGGTGGCGAAGAGCAGCGCAGAACTGGCCAGCAAGCGTTAAGCGGATCTAGTGGGCTGCTTGCAACACGGTGTTTGAGCAGTAACCTTGACAGTCCGGTAAACAACCACTGCCGCGTTCCCTGCCTGCTGTTTGAACTAGCTTTGCTAATGGGAAAGTAAAACTCGCAACATCTGCCTTCATTATCCGCTTGTGTTGCGCTGAGCCAGCTGAAGTCTGAACTTCAGGGAGATATTTACCATTTTTTAGGGAAGTGTGTTATTCTTTTTTCATCTTACTTTGTCCTCTGTCAAACAGAGCAGGTTATGTTTTAGGAATTACATCACTTTGTAAATCCCTCTATCTTTTTCTAAATATAAGCTGCCTTTAGGATGTCTTCAGCTTGGTTCTGACTCACGAAAACAGCCAGCGTTGCTGCTTTTCATTGCTTGAACAGGCTCCATAGACCCATGACATCTCTCTTAAGAGTGCTAAGAGTTGTTGCTCATGTGATGGGGATCATCTGGCATCTTTGTGCTTAATGTCACTGAGGTAGGCAGGACCTGATCGTTTTCTGTCCTGAAATACTGGTACTTGGATTTTCTTTCAATTATGACATGTCATAATCGAAGCTGCAGCATCAAACTGTAGAGGAGGTCTGCGACCTGCCATCTCTTTTTAAGAGAGGAATAACCAGAGGGCAGGGAAGTTGTACCTTGCTGGTGATGCATTAAGTTAGGAAGCCATGGGTTTATTTTTCACGTCATTAGTTTCCAAATACCCTTTAACTCCTGAATTTTTATGTAACTGAGGCCTTAAAGATGACAAATATTGTGGTTTTGGAAGTAATGAACACAGAAATACTTGTGGTAGATTATGAGTGTGAATAATCGTGGTGGTGGGTTAGGAGAAGAGAAGGCTCTGAGGAGACCTAACAGTGACCTTCCAGTACCTAATGGGGGCCTACCAGAAGGATGGAGAGAGACTGTTTACAAAGACCTGTAGTGATAGGAGGAGGGGCAGTGGCTTCAAACCAGAAAAGAGGAGATTTAGATTGGATGTTAGGAACAGATTCTTTCCCATGGGAGTGGTGGAACACTGGAACAGGTTGCCAGGAGAGGTAGTTGAGGCTTCATCCCTGGAGATATTCAGGGTGAGGCTCGACAGGGCTCTGGGCAGCCTGATCTAGTTGAGGATGTCCCTGCTGACTGCAGGGAGTTTGGACTGGATGACCTTTGGAGGTCCCTTCCAACCCAAACCATTCTGTGATTTTTAATTTTTTTTCCCCCTCACCCTCTGTGACATCTACAGAGATTTTACAGTGTCTTGCAGGAATGATCCTCATGGGCTTGATGGTATTCTGCTTGATAAATTACTTGGAAAAGGTCTCTTTCAGTGTGAATGTTTTAGGGCCTTTTTGTCTTGGGAGAATGCAGTTATGGTATAGTCATGCCACACTAATTCCCCTTGTGCATGCTCTCGATTTTCTGGAAGACCATGCCTTAAAAGTTAGATGACAGTTTTAAAGGTGCACTAAGATAGATCAATGAAAACAAAAAATACTGTAACATTTTCAGAGTCAAAGCACCTTTTTGGAAGTTAACCTAATCACCATTTTGTGATAGCTTCCCCAGGTGAAGGAATTTCCAGATGGAAAATGTCCATGAAGAGTTGTGCTATGAAAAGTAGGGAGTAATTTTTACGCCCCCCAAGTAAGGCTGTTTGCTGTAGGACTGAAGTTGTTCATTTCTCATCTCTTATTTCATTTATCTTCAAGTTTCTGAGCATCCTTCCAGACAGTCAGAATCTGAATATCTAGAATCTAGAAAGTGTGATGATAACATAATAACGTGTGCTATAGAAGGCACCAGGATAAATATTTTACTTTTTTTTTTTTCTACAAGTTTATATTCAGATCACCTCACTCTTCTGTGTATGTGGGATTTTTAGGCAGTGAGGTTAATATACAAATAATCTAGTTATAAAATCCTCAGGATGAAAGGGTTGCCCTCCCCGCCAGTTGAATATTTTTTCACTCCACTACTTCAGGCAGCTTATATCGGAAGTTCACTTCTTAAATAAGATGAATTTATCAATAGATGCCTCTTGTATTTCTGCTGTTAGCACATGAAGGCATGCATTACAGGCCCATTCCTTGGGACTCTCCCCTCTTTTCTCCTCTTTCCCCTCTTTTCTCCTCTTTCCCCTCTTTTCTCCTCTTTCCCCTCTTTTCTCCTCTTTCCCCTCTTTTCTCCTCTTTCCCCTCTTTTCTCCTCTCTAACAAGAGAAGGGACTATTGGTTCTCCTACCCAAATGATACTGTGAGCTGTTTAGACTATGATAGGGAGAACTCTGTTTTTTAGGGAGGAAGGAAGGACATTGTCTGTACATACATATGTTTAATTTCTCATTTTTCTGAGTAATCAGTTGTAATGTAATGACAGTAGTTTCAATGAAAAACCCCAACACCATACTAATTTCTGATCTCTAACATTTAGATTACCTTGATAAAGCAAGAACATTATGAGCATCTAGAATTGCTGGATGGTGCAGAATGCCTACAAATGGCTATGAAGATGAGTTACTAGAAGTCTTGCTTTCGTAATCTGATATGGGTTAAATTCCAGCACTAAAAGCTAAACTTTTTTTTCCCCTGCCCTTTAAATCTGGTTCTAGTCATGATGTAGACACGAGGAGCGATGCCAACATCACGAGTCCTTTTTTTTTTTTTTTTTCTTTTTTTTTTTCTCCTGACTTGACTGTCTTGTGTGGTAAATTTCAGATGCTTTCCTTTCATTATCTTTTCTTAGAGCTTGCATGTATTTTTTTTTTTTTAATATCTGTGAACTTTCGAAGTAGCATAAAGCTTGTGGTCTAATTACAGCTGTATCTGTTAAGAACAGGAGAAGCACTCTAGTTAAATGTCTGTATGAAGCACTTTGAATTGTGAGAGACTTTACATAACAGGTTTCTGGGTAGATTCAGTTTGTTTTGTGTCTCTGCATAAACCAGTTCTGTTAAACTTACATTAGTAATAAATCATAAAAGCACAAAATGGTTGAGTTGAAAGGGACCTTAAAGATCATCTAGTTCCAGCTTCCATGCCATGGGCAAGACTTCCTTCCATCACACCAGCTCACTTAAAGCACTGTCTAACCTGACCTTGAACACTTCTAAGCATGGAGCATCATTAACCTCTTTAGGCAGTCTGTTCTGGTGTCTCACCACCCTCACATTGAAAAACTTCTTCCTAATACCTAATCTAAACCTACCCTCTTTCCATTTAGAACTGTTACCCCATGTTCTATGACTATATTTTCTGGTAAAGAGTCTCTCCCTATCTTTCCTGTAGACCTCATTTAAATGCTGGTAGACTGCTATTAGGTCTCCCTGGAGCCTTCTCTTCTCCAGGTTGAACAACCCCAGCTCCCTCAGCATGTTCCCATAAGGTAGATGTTCCAGCCATTTGATTATCTTTGTCACCCTTCTCTGAACTTGCTCCAACACATCCATGTTCATTGGGGGTTGGACTAGATGACCTTTGGAGGTCCCTTCCAACCTAAATCATTTTATGATTCTTATGATGGAGGCCCCAGAGCTATATAAGAGCACATTTGAGGGGCAGAAGCACCTCCCTTGACCTGCTGGTTACACTTCTTTAGATGCAACCTAGGATGGAATTCACATTTTCATCCACCAGTATCCCCAGGTCCTTCTCTGCAGGGCTGCACTCAATAATAAACTTGTTTTGAATTGGATTTCAATGTAAGAAGTTAAGTCTAAGTCCATTTAAAATGAACCAAAATAAGCCTGGTTAAATAATGAGTAAAACTGTGCTGCTGTGGAAACAATTCCTTTTGCTTGAGGCATCACCATAAAGGAAAATCAGAAATGTGGCTTCCAGAGAATTTGGTACTTGCCTGCAATTCATCTGTGGAAAAGTTCTTACATATACTTAGGAAGTTGTTTTGGTAACTGTGCTGGCCAGAAAGTTTTTTGTTTGGACATTTTGATTTTGGGTCTCCTTTTCACAGGCAATTCTGTGCTATGCATGCAGGCTGTTTAAGAAAACACAATTCTGTGTATTGCAATTCCTTGCTTATAGAAGCAAAACAGTAATTTCCTATGTTTGCTTACTTTTTTTCTTTTCCAGGAAAAGATTGTAAAGTGTTTCAGTTCTATTTCTGCCTTTCCACTAGCCTGTGTATTTTGGAGGAGGGGAAGAACAAACATTTGGCCATATGTAATCCACACTTGAAAACCCCCTCTTGGTAATTTATGGAAGTTCTAGGATGTTTACAAGCTTCCTCTTGAATTGTTTGCCTTTGTGGGCAGTTGTTGGAGTGTATCAGCTTTCTTCATTTAAAGAGATGAAATGCACATTGCCTTATTGTTAATCATATATAGAAAGAATAGATTATTATTACTCTGTTAGAGTGAGTTCTTTGTAGTTCAGTTATTTTCTTGAGCTTGTATGGCAGGTTCCCAACACAAGAAAAAGCATCCAAATGTTCTGATATGCCCAGAGAGATTACTTTGTTAGGATCTTTGTGACTTCAATACGTTCCTTTTAATTAGTTTTGTGGAGTAGTTTGTTCACGGTAGATTAACAATCAGCTCTACCTTCTAATAGTCTTTGTTAGTCTCTAGGACTGCATAGAATTTGTAGAATGGTTTGGATTGGAAGGGACCTCCAAAGGTCAGCAGGGGCATCCTCAACTAGATCAGGTTGTTCAAAGCCTTGTCAAGCCTGACCTTGAAGATCTTCAAGTATGTGGCCTCCGCTACCTCCCTGGGAAACCTGTTCCAATGTTCCATCCACCCTCATGGTAAAGAACTTGTTCCTAACATCCAATCTAAATCTGCTTTGCTCTCGTTTCAAACCACTGCCCTTGTCTTGTCCCTGCAGACCTTTGCAAACAGTCCCTCTGCAGTCTTCTTGTAGCCCCCTTCTTGTACTGGCAGGCTGCTATGAGGTCTGCCTGGAGCCTTCTCTTCTCCAGGATGAACAACCCCAGCTCTCTCAGCTTGTGCTCATAGCAGAGGTGTTCCAGCCCTTGGATCATCTTCACACCCCTCCTCTGGACCCATTGCATCAGGTCCACTGCCTCCTTGTACTGAAGCTCAGAATTCACAACTTCGTTTTGTGATTTAAAAATATGTACCTACACCAAAGTGATTGAGAATACAAGAAAGACCAGAAGGTCACAGAACAGCTGAGGGTGTGTAGGACTCCTGGAGGTAGCTTTCTTGTTTGTTTTGGGAGACTAGAAAGGAAATTGCTGCTTGTAAATGTAGATGCTCACTAGTTAGGAGGGAATATCAAACATAGGGTTTTGTTCTTTTCCTTATGTAAGCAGATGAGTAAGTGAGGTCGGAGTGGGATTCAAAGATGGAGTGGAGTTCTTGGCTACTAGACCTAAAATCTTTCTAACTTAACATCTTTCTGAGCCATCTTAAGTTATCCTCAAACTATTTATTTTTGTCTTGTTCAGTGGAGAAGTTTACCTTCAGTATAAACATGCTTTTAATATGTTGTCTGAGGAGAAATTATTCTTGACTGGTTTAATAAAACTCCAGCTTAATAGAATTGCAATCATGTGGCAATTGTTCACTTAAGTTTTTAAAACATCACTTTTAATGTAGCCTGTATGCATTAGTAGCTCTTCATAAGTGACTGTCAGAGCAGCAAAGAATGACTCAACAGCATATGAAATGGTGGATGCTTTCCACAGGGCTGCTAATAGACTGTGATCTGTATTTGAAAAATGCAAAAAAGGCTGAATATTTGCATGGGCTTAATAATTTTTTCTGGATGATGAAGTAGTTAGGCTATGTTAATGTAGCAGAATGAGGTTTCTTTAAGGTAGGATGTTCAGATCACTTGCAGTTTACCAAGGCTTGACATAATGCACACAGAAGTTCATGACTGAAATGTGGGGTTTGAAATTCTTGATGATGATTTAACTCCTATGGAAATGAAAGAAAAGGCTGTAGCTGACTTAATTGGGATTTAAACAGAACAGCTAAGAGTGGTCTGGCCCATGGAGTTGCTTTACTTTTCTCCCTCCTACTATTAAGGTAGACTTAAGACATTACTTTAATAAGTAATAATGGGACTAGGTGAGATGTTTCTCAGATATGAAGATGGTAGTTACAGGATATAATTATTCTTGAAGTACCCAAGTCTAAGATTAACTATTTTGTTACGTTCATCAATTGTATCTTACAAATATGGTTTTTAACCTGCAGATTGCATCTGTGGCTCAGTCAGGGCTTAAAACTGCAGTCTTTCAGTCAAGCCTTTCATTGGCTCGTGTGACTTGATGCTGTCTACGTCAGGCACCTGATTATTCTGTAACTTGAGGTGTCCACCTTTCTGGTCTAGTCAGTAGAAGGAGTCTGAAGCCCTGAGGGCATGACTTGAAGCATTGTAGTGTTTCAAAAAATAGTAATGGCATTACTTCAGTAAGCACTATTAAAAAACGTGAGCAGAAATAACTTCCATGTGGGTTGGCAATACAATTTTATGACTGTACCATGTTAGATGATGATAGCTTTGTCTGTTGGGTTATGTCCCATTTAGACATCTTAACACATCACTGTCCCTGCATGCCCCAGCTTGCTGAGTTGTGGGTGATTCTTGTCTGCAGCCCAGGAGATCAGTTGCATGGAGGTGTCTCTTGAGGAAGTTTTGTGAAGGTAAGAGAATTCACTGAGCTGTGAACTTTCTCAGGGTGAAGTCGAGACCTGTAACATTTATAATGCCTGCATGGGATAATAAATGTGACATTTAACATCTTAAAAGTAAAAACCTGTGTGTCTCATATTTTAACTCAAAGTCCTTATCTGACAGAAGTGTAATATGGCAGCCTTCAAAGGAGTAAGAAACCAAAATGCCTAGGCTTTGATTAAGGAATCTAGTAAAGGTGAGCTATGCATAGGGCACTTTCAGATCCTTAGAATGATTACATGAAAGACTAGATTCAGGTTCTGTTCACTTGCTAGACAGTGCTTCATTTCAGGTGACAGGAAGTGTAAAGCTTTAGTATTTTAGACTTGGTTACTTCAATTTTCAAAATCCTGCATTTCAGCCTCCTAAAAAGAAATTTTCAGTGGTAACCTTTATCAGCTAAGAAATGCCTTAATTCTATTTACTTTTATCCATAAAAGAAAGCTATATGTATGTGATTGATATCTAGAGATATCTAGAGATATCTAGAGATATGTGTGTATGTATGTACATATATAGATATAAAAATATTTACACACACATACATTTAGACTTAGTCACATAACATGAAATAAATTTTTTTTTCTTTGTTTGTATCATGTTTTTTCTTGTGGCAGAGGCAATAGGGGATGATAAGGACATGTTTGTACCTCTCTGTGTCTTCCTTGGTGCTAGCTTATTAGGGAGCTGACTGTTTTTTGGGTGCTTGGGTAAATTGGGAATTCTCCAGTGGTAGTAGACTTGATTATTTCTTATTTGTCCCCTAGCTTTAGAAGCAGTGTGTAGTCAGGATGCTGATAGTATGTGGTTGGGTACTTGCTTTTTGTGTGTGAAATTAGTTTTGTTGTTCATTCAAAAGCTAACTTTGTACACCTGAGAATTTGTTCTTTGTATTCCATTTAGTTACTGGGAAAAGTGTGGGAATGGGTTGTCTTTGCTACCAACCAGGTACCACTTGGAGTGCTGAGGCTTCCCTAAGCCCTTCCTTGGAGAAGTGATCAGGCTGAAGAATGGAGCTGTGCAACTCTCTGTCACTGCACCTGAGGTCTCCCAAGCGCTCCCTTACATCTGTGAGCTGTGTGTAGTGAACCTTCTTGCTGCTGAAGTAGATGACCTTAACTGAGTAGTTTGTAGGTCATATTGTACTTCAGGATAAAATTGTAATAATAATGCATCTTTCTGTTTTCACAGATAGCCAGTGTTTCAGGTTTTATCTTCTAAGCAGTTCAGTAAATGCCTTGAAAACCACTCAGTGTGCGTTTCATGTCCCTTGGTATTTGGACTTGTGGATTTCTGCCATGAGGAATTTTGCCTCTGCACAACAGGAGGCTTGCCTGAAGGAGGGCTGTAAGGAAGCTGGGAAAGGACTTTTTACAAGGCTTGTTGTGAGAGAACAAGGGGAAATGGATTGAAGCTTGAGGAGAACAGATTTCGAATGGGTGTTACAAAGAAATTCTTCACAGTGGTGAGACTCTGAAGCAGGTTGCCAGTAGGTTGTGGAGGCCAGGTTGGATGGCTGGCTGAACATGAGCCAGCAGTGTGCCCAGGTGGCCAAGAAGGCCAATGGCATCCTGGCCTGCATCAGGAATAGTGTGGTCAGCAGGACCAGGGAAGTCCTTCTGCCCTGTACTCAGCACTGGTTAGGCCACACCCTAAGTACTGTGTCCAGTTCTGGGCCCCTCAATTTAAGAAAGATGTTGAGGTGCTTGAATGTGTCCAGAGAAGGGCAGCAAGGCTGGTGAGGGGGCTGGAGCACAGCCCTGTGAGGAGCAGCTGAGGGAGCTGGGGGTGTGCAGCCCGGAGAAGAGGAGGCTCAGGGGAGACCTTATTGCTGTCTACAGCTACCTGAAGGGAGATTGTGTCCAGGTGGGGATTGGTCTCTTCTCCAGACAACCAATGACCAAACAAGAGGACACAGTCTCAAGTTGTGCTAGAGCAGGTTTAGGCTGGACCTTAGGAAAAAGTTCTTCACAGAAAAGAGTATTGGTATTGGAATGGGCTGCTCGGGGAGGTGGTGGAGTCACCATTCCTGGAGGTGTTTAAAAGGAGACTGGATGAGGCACTTAGCGTCATGGTTTAGTTGATTAGAAGGTGTTGGGTGTCAGGTTGGACTTGATGATCTCAAAGCTCTTTTCCAACCTGAATAATTCTGTGTGATTCTGTGTGTGGTCTAGTGGAAGGTGTCCCTGCCAGTGGCAGGGAGGGTTGGAACTTGATGATCCTGAAGGTCAGAACTAGATGATCTTGAAAGTCCCTTCCAACCTAATCCATTCTATGAATCTGTAAGAAGGAAGTGGAATATCACATGTGCAGCAATGAAAGGCAGCAGGAGAAGGTGTAGTGCCTGGGTATTTCATAGTGACCTGGTTTGGCAGCCAGTTGCATGAGTGCCTTTGCTCACTTCCTGCTGGCAACAAAGCAGTAAATCCAGGATTAGTTTTTTCCCGAGGTTCCCTCCACTCTGTGGATTTATTGAATGTTCTTACAATATAGGCTTGTCTGAACTTCAAGACGTGCCCAGCTGTGATGTGAGTGGTCGTATTCATTTTTGCCTTATCACTTGAACACCCTTCCAAAAGGTGGTAGGAGATAGTGGTGACAATTTATGTCTGTTACAGTTTTGTAAGGGCAGTAAATATTTTTGCTGTCAGTAAGAAAAAAAAAATCATTTAATTCGGTGAGCTGCCCAGGGAGGGAGGTGGAGATCAGAAAAATGGAACTCAGACTCTGATAAAATTAATTGTAATAATCTATTCTGAAAGAACTTTTCTGAAAATAGAAAAAGATGCTACAGTCCCCCTATAAACATGTCTGAAAGGGGAGGAAGTGGGACTCCAGTACCACAGAAACATGGAGAAATGCAATGAGTATTCTAACACCGAGGTGTGGAAGCAGTTGGATGTGTTTATCTGGTTCCAGAACCAGTAGCGCAGGTTCAGCTGTCCTTGGATGAGGAGTGCTCCCATGACCTGGTCTCAGCTGTCTGTCACTGCCCCATCTCACTCTGTTTCCTGCCTTTTGTCTGTTCTTTCAGCATTTCTCATAATTTCTCATCTTGCCATCCTTTCTATGTGCCTTCAGTGATCAGGCTGCTCTCTTGCAAAGCTCATTTAGCGGTGAACTCAGACTTCTTAGGGGACTTAGCAGGTGTGGAATTCACTGTCCTGCCTCACCTCAAATATCAGATTCCACTCTATTTTTGGACAAAATTTGTTTTACTAGAGCTTGATTGACAGGTTAGTTTTCCCTGGCCCTCATTTCCTTTTTCCCTAAATAATCATGCTTTTCCATTGTATTTTGAAAAATGGGGTATGTTTTGAGCAAGGCGAGATGTGACATTTCCATTCCCATCTACTACCCTTTCTTTTTTCTTTTACCTCTGTTTTTTTCATAAGAATGTACCTGAGCCAGCAGTGTGAGCTTGCAGCCCACAAGGCTGATGGCATCCTAGGCTGCATCAAAAGAAGGATGGCTAGCAGATGGACAGAGGGGATTCTTCTGTACCTTGCTCTGTTAAGAACTCACCTGCATCCAGTTCTGGAGCTCTCAACACAGGAAGGACATGGACTTGATGGAGCAGGTCCAGAGGAGGACCACGAAAATGATCAGGGGACTGGAACACCTCTGCTATGAGGAGAGACTGAGTGAACTGTGGTTGTTCAGTTTGGAGAAGAGGAGGCTCCAGGGAGACCTGAAGGGGGCCTAGAAGAAAGCTGCAGAGGGACTGTTTGCAGATGCCTGTAGTGATAGGATAGGGGCAATGGTTTGAAATGAGAGCAGAGTAGATTTAGATTGGATGTTAAGAACAAGTTTTTTACCATGAGGGTCATGGAATACTGGGACAGGTTGCCGAGGGAGGTAGTTGGAGCCCCATTACTGGAGATCTTCAAGGTCAAGCTCCATGAGGCTCTGAGCAACCTGATTTAGTGGAGGATGTTGGCTGCTGACTGCATGGGGTTTGGACTAGATGACTTCTGGAGGTCACTTCCAACCCAAACCATTTTGTGATTGTATCTTTTGCCAATCCTTGTGAAAGTGAAACGACAGCCTTTTAAGATGTTATGAGAACCACACTGGTATCGTGCCATGTGCTTACACTTTGGCTTTTGCGTTGTGGATGATTTTTCTGAAGTTTCCTACCTGTTGTTGCAGTTCTTTCTGTATGAAATTTTTCTTGGAGAAATAGAAGGCTCTCAGTGATAGGAGCCCTTAAGACACTTTCCAAATGAAGTGCTCATTTTTCCTTTAAGCAAATGGAGTCATCTCTGGGGTCTCTGGTTTTTTCTTGAAGAAAAATAAATCCAAAGGAGGTTGGGGTTTTTTTTTTTTTGTTTTTGGTTTGGTTTGGGTTTTTTGTTTGTTTGTTTTTTCTTTTCCCTAGAGCATTTTAGGAGATGAACTTTGAAAATGTGGGCAATCCCTGTTTGTCTTTGAAACTTTTCAAACATGTGAACAGGAATAATCAAGATTTTTAAAAAAGTGAAATGACAACTGCAGTCCTTTAAAAAGCATTCAGTGCTATTGACCTTGATGAAGAAATCTGACCTTATGGAAAGTTAGTTTTGGCTAACTAACTCCAAGTGGAGAATGACCAGAAGAAACCATATGTAAATGTGTGCATATACCCACTCTGTCATCAGACTTTTTGTAGATGATGTTTAATGGTTCTCTTTTTTAAAACTTCTCTGCTGATCTGTATGTTACTCGTTGTTGGCCTCACTTATACCTATTGTACTAGATACAGTCTGTCAATTTCTATTTTGCCCCAGCATCACCACTCTTCAAATGCTTACTATGCATCTGCATTGCACATAAGCATTCTGTTTTAAAAAAGCATTTTAATATTTCTCCTGTCTGTCAGTTCTTGAATCTAGACCTTTGAGTTTCTGGCTGGTTTGTTATTTTGGTTGGTTTTTGTTTTAGCTATGGCTTGGGAATCAGTTGTGAAAGTGCAGTGAGGAACGTGGAGGAATTCTGTAAGGCAGGTGGTTGGATTTTGTTTGCTTTTGTCTTTTGTTTGCACTGTGGTTCAAATATTCCTGATATTTTTGATAAAATGTATGGCTGAATCCTCTTACATAATAAGAGTGCTACTGGGAGACTTGTTAAATATAAAGAATTATCTGTGAGGTTTTAACTACCTGTCTTGAAGATCACCCTAAGGGGTTTCTCCAGTTGTGAGAGCATAGTGAGCACAAAACACCATGAACTTTAAAATAGGATCCCAGATCTCTGTTGAAGGCATGACATTTATGGATTTTCTTTTTCCAAGAGAAAAAAAAAATAAATTCTCCTTTCTTGGAAGCTTGTCCTGTCCCTGTGGCACACTTGTCTTCACATGAAAGTTAATAATAAAAAATAAATTCATGTCCTTCTCTTTTTCTCAGTTTTCTTTCTCTTTATCCTGGTGTCGTGTACTTGAATTGCTTTTCTTTTGTCTCTTCTTCTCTAGCTTCACCAAATTTCAATAAGACTGTAGGTGCAGCAGGATGCCTACTCAGGTTGTAGCATGATCAGTGTGAAGGTTTAACATTAAAAGGAGGAAACTTTAAAGAGGAAAAAACAGTGTTAAGCCATGGCAAAATGTGCAAACGCTTTCTGTTTAACAAGATATCGAATGCCATGCATGTTACAGATCACAGAAGAATATTAAGAACAGAAATCTGAGGAAGACTTTCATAGTTCTAGGATAAGTTTCTGGTGGATGAATACTTGTTTTGAAATACTTTTTCTTTTGGCTTCAGCATCCAACCTCACATCTCTCTGCCCTTCCCACTGTAACAGGGCTCAAAAACCTTGAGACATTTTTTTCTTTTTCAGAAAAGAACAGAGGAGAGAACTGTGCTTCTTGTGAAACACTGCTCTCCTAGATGTGAATTGTTCATATTGCAGTTGTGAAAAGCCATCAGAATAGTAAATAATTCTATTGTGTAGCAGCAAAGATGGCCAAAGCACAGTAAACATTTTTGTTTGGTCTTGAGTCTGATTTACATAGTTTATCTGACAAGGCCACCTGCTTCTAGACTGAAAGAGCAGGAACTTGTGGCTGCTCTAAGGTGAGCAGCAGTTTAACTTTCCCTGTGTACCTTCCTCAGGTGTTTGTACCTTGGCTTACTGAGAGTCAAATACCTTGCAGCAGTTAACATATTTGCAAAAGCTAGAAGGGACACTGCATGCATCTGAATGCTCAGCAAACATTTGTCCTTTATTTTAAGCAAGCTCATAGGTGTCAGTACACTTACAAGGCACAGAGTGTGCTGGTACAGTGAAAGCACAGCTCCTCCGTGTGAACACAGCTGTGCAGACTGGCTTCTTCACTACTGAGAAGACTGAATTCTCCTAACAGAGGGAGGAGAAAACCTAATGGTGTTAGAAGGACCTCATTTGTTCTTTCCGTGTGTGAAACATAGCTTGCATCATCTTTGCAGTGCAAGGGAGGAGGCAGTTGGGCAATCATCCTGTTAGAGGTTCAGAGTTTGGGAACACTGCATGAAAAAATCTATAATCTGCTGGCAGAGTAAGGGTACAGCTAGGGATTGCTAGGCTGAAATCCAATCTTAATCATACTAAAACAAGTATGAGAGTGGAAAAACTAACTATGTGGGCTTGAAGGGAAGATGAAGTTCATCTGGATTTCTCATCAGTGAGGAGAGCAGCGGTAGCCAGAAGAGTCTGATGATTTCAAGTAAACTGTGCAGTGGTGATTTAAAAACCTGTGAAGAGTTAGAACCACATAAGTTTGTTTATGAAACTCATGTAGCTTGCAGAGGTTGTGTTTCTTTCACATGGAGCTGTAGTTATCCCTTTCACCTCCACATTCTCCATTCATTTTGTGAAGTTATGCTGGACCATACCACCAACAGGAATGGTATGTGACTGCAGTTGTATTTTCCCCTTCTTTAAGTAAAGGTAAGGAAAATAAGGTAATTACCATCCTCATTGGAAGTGTGTTACTGAGTAATAGCAATGAGGGCTTTCATTAAAGCTGTCCTAAAAGTTCTTAAATGAATTGGATTTATAGCTCTTTTTTTAGAAAGTATTCAAATTAGACCAATGGGCCAAGGCTAATTGTATGAAGTTCAACAAGGCCAAGAGCCAGGTCCTGCACTTGGGTCACAACAACCCCATGGTAAGTTACAGACTTGGGAATGTGTGATTGGAAAGCTGCTGCTCAGAGAGGGACCTGAGGGGTATTGATTGATTGTCAAGTGAACATGAGTCAGCAGTGGCCCAGGTGGCCAAGAAATCCAATGGCATCTTGGCTTGTATCAGACACAGTGGCCAGCAGGGACAGGAGGTGATCATCCTCCTGTGCACAGCACTGGTGAGGCCACACCTTGAATGTTGTGTTCAGTTCTGGGCCCCCACTACAGGAAGGACATTGAGGTGCTGGAGCCTGTCCAGAGAAGGGCAACAAGGTGGGTGAAGGGCCTGGAGCATCTGGCCTACAAGGTGGGGCTGAGCGAGCTGGAGGTGTTCAGTCTGGAGAAGAGGAGGCTGAGGAGAGACCTCATTGATCTCTACAGCTGCCTGAAGGGAAGTTGGAGCAAAGAGGGGGCAGCCTTTGCTCCTTAGTGTCAAGCAACAGGACCAGAAGAAATGGTTCCAAGCTGCACTAGGGGAGATTCAGGCTGGATATTAGGAAATACTTCTTCACTGAAAGTGTTCTCAGACTTTGGAATGGTCTCCCCAGGGCAGTCCTGGAGTCACCATCCCTGAGGATGTTTAAGCAGTGTGTGGACCTGGCGCTTAGGGCCGCGGTTTAGTGTTGACCCTTCAGTGCTGGCTTGAGGGATGGACTGGAAGTCTTTTTCCAACTGAATATATACTGTGATTCTGTGATACTTGAATTGGAAGAAAAAGCATTGGAGATCTACTCAGTTTAAGACTTTCTTTTGCAACTGCAGTTAGGTAAGAAGTGGCAGTTGGTCACTTTTCTGTTACTTCTTCTCATTCAAGGAACACACCCAAAAATCCAATAAATGCAGGCTTGTCTGAGTCAGAGTGGGGAATGTTCCAAGCTTACAGCATTGTGTTTGTCAGTGAACTGCATAATATCTTTTGGTTCTTTGGTTTAAAGGAAGAGGTCTACTCTCTACTCACAGATGACCTTTTTGTTTTGTGTGATTGTGCTAGAAGGTGGTAGCTGGCACATTGCTTATTCCTACAATGTAAGGATGCTTTTTAATGAATTTCCTTTGCTGGTCTTCAGGGTGACTAATTCACATACTCAGTAACTCACAAGAAGCTGAACAGAAGTTGCATGGAATATTACATGGCTGTTTCCTTTGCCAGGGTTTAGTAAGCATGTTGGAAAGAAACTGGCTGTTTCTGTCTGGAACTTGCTTGTTACAGAGCAGAAACTTTAACTGAAGGAATGCATTTAACTTGTGTTTGAAGAAATTGAAAACCATAAGGAAAAATTTGGATATGAGTTGGAATCTTAAATTTCAGCCATCACTGGAGAGTGACCAGATGAATGCTTTACCTAAGCTCTCTATGAATATGCTCTAAGCATGTCTTTTAGTCTCCTTATACATTTGGATGCTTGATGGCTCTCATTGCAGATTTTTAGTGATGTGAAAATGTCAACTTCAGTATAAATGACAGCTTTCAAATCTGCCTTTAAACAGACAGGAATTTTGTCTCATTGCTTGCACTACTTTTAATAGGTTTGTGGGAATTCTCTAGCAACTGAGTCTATCTTGTAACGCTTGTCAGCATCACCATTTGTACAGTGCACCATCTACTTCTTGCTGCTGAAGTGTTGAGCTGTTCTAGCATGGCTGCATGTGACCTGTGAGTGTGTTGGGTACCTTCATCCTGTGCAGAAGCACTGCAATTACCTCCTGCTTATGTGTCACAAGCACAGGCATGAACCCAGTGTCATACCAAGTGATAGTGTAATAGAGGCAGTGATGGTGTGTGCCCACAGGACATGTGGATCTGTCAAACATGAGATGTGTGCTAAAACTATTACAAATATATGGTTGTCTTTTTGACAGGCAGTTGTCCATCTCAAATGATAGCTGACAACATTATCAAGTACTAAATACAAAAGGTCAAAAAGGTCCAAAGGTCATCTAGTCCAACCCTGCTGCAATCAGTACGGGCATCCTCCACTAGATCAGGTTGCTCAGAGCCTTGTCCAGCCTGACGTGTAATATCTCTAGGGATGGGGTTTCAGCTACCTCTGTGGGCAACCTGTTGCAGTGTTCCACCACCCTTCATGGTGAAGAACTTGTTCCTAATACCTAATCCAAATCTACTCTTCTCTCATTTCAAACCATTGCCCTTTTTTCCCTTTGATTTAGACAGACTTGGGAATGATGTTTCCTGGTTTCAAGTCCTGAGGGTAAAAAAAAAAAACAAAAAAACAAACCTCTAAAAGGAGGTGACCTGGGAGTGGCATTAAAAAATGCTTAGAGAAATACCAGTTGTAAATCTGTGCTGGGCTTGTCCCTGGGAAGGACTGGATCTTTTGAAACATTACAGATCTAGTTTCCAAGTTTCAACATGTATTGAGCTTATCTCAGAACGAAAACCTCCCCACTCTCATCCTGTCCTCAGAAATAAATTGGTCTGTTGTTTTTGGTGTTCTCCTGTTACTGATAATTCTTAACTTCTATTTTGTCTGGCAACATCTTATTGCTGTTTTCTGTTCCACATCTCAAAGTGTTGCCTCCTTATGTAACAGAGAAGAAGGTTGAGAAGAACCAGGTTTGTGGTATCAGTGAGGCTAACAGTCCTTGTTTATGATGAGGCAGTTATGCTCTTCATTTCATGACTTCACTGACCAAAAGTGGAAGAAAACTGTGGGAAATAATGAAACTTTTGGAACCCACCAAAGTTTATGAAATATGACATCAAAATGTGTCAAGTTGCAGTCTCATACATGGGAGCTACAGTTAATTAAGCTATTAAGGTATACTCAGTGTCTTATTGATAGCTGCACATCCTCGTAACCAGTGGAAGGGGTTTAACTTTCTGAATGCTCAAAAGTGTAATTTAGTGCATTAATTTCACTCTATCACTTATGCAATAGCAGTGCTAGCTATTTGGGTTTTTTCTTTCTCTTCAGACATTGCCTATAGGTTCAAGGATTTATTTCCTTTTTTAATTTCTTCAACTTTATCAACTAGAATCTTTTAGAGTCTTCCTGCCATTCAGAAGACTCTGCGTTGCTGACTCATGTGGAAAGGGATCCATATTGAGTCTTCTGTGCATAATTCTCTTTTCTGGCCTTCTCTGTTTATCTTCTTACTAAAAGGGATTGTACCCCCCAGGATGTTGATAAATATTGATAAAGATAGTTGTGGTCTGAGCAGTTACTTCTATTATGCATGAACTCTTATGTTACAATAAGAAGGAATTTTTATTGACACCAGTGTGATGTGCTGGGCTCTATTACATCATTGTTACAGGATCACAGGATGTTAGGTATTGGAAGGGACCTCTGGAGATCTTCCAGTCCAACCCTCCTGCCAGATCAGGACCATAGAATCTAGCACAGTTCTCACAGTAATACATCCAGACAGGTCTGGAAAGGTTCCACAGATAGAGACTCCACAGCCTCTCTGGGCAGCCTATTCCAGAGCTCTGGGACCCTTACAATAAAGAAGTTCTTCCTCATGGTGAGGTGGAGCTCCTGTGCTGTAGTTTCCATCCATTGCTCCTTGTCCTGTCACAGGGCACAAGTGAGCAGAGGCTGTCCCTGTCCCTTCCTTCCTGACCCCCAGCCCTCAGGTGTTTATAGACATTGATTAGATCCCCTCTCAGTCTTTTCCTCCCCAGACTCAGCCCCAGGGCTCTCAGCCTTTCCTCGTCTGGCAGTGCTGCAGTCCTTTCAGCAGCCTTGTAGCCCTCTGTCGGACTCTCTCAAGTAGATCCCTGTCCCTCTTGAACTGGTTACTGCTGTCTTGACCTAGTGTCAAAGAGCTGGCAAGGCTTGGCTTGTATTTTGCCTTCTATCTAACTGGATTTCTTGCCAGTGTCACAGAGCCAATTTTCTAATGTGCTTTTATTAGCCTAGAGTTGCTCATAGTGCTTTTCTTGCCCACTAAGTCTCAGCTCAAAGTTTGTCAGAAGGGCCAAGAGCATTCTTGCAATGGCAAGGAGTGTTTCGAAGAATGTAATGTGTCACTTCTCTGTGCACTGAAGCTTGCCTACAGGAGGTAGGGTGACTATGGCAGATAGTGTAGTCTTTCTAGGTCAAAGTCAAAGCAGGTTGCTGCTGTCATTCTGCAGAAGTTTTCGCAGCCCTCCCTCTGAAGATCTCCATCTGCACTTCTGAAGTCCTTGCTGCCCTTGCTAACCACAAATGAGCACAAACTTTTTGAGTCAGTGGTATAGCTTTCAGATGCACGCTGTCTTCCTTCCCACTGCTGTGCTCTGGTAGTCTCTTGCATAATTGCCTCAGGCTGGCTACTGCTGCTGAATCAGAGATACTACCATGTGCAAGCAATTAGATGTGTTTAACTGTTTCCTTCCTTCTGCTTCTCTGCTCTGTCCTTTTGCTGGTAGCTTCCACAGCAGTCTCTCGTGTGATTTGCAGTCCATTACTTAGAAGTTTCTGAAAGCATGTGAAAATCAATTTTGTTTGCTTGATTCGTTTGATTTTTCCCTTTTGCTGTCAAAATGAGACTTGGAATAATTGTGTGGTAGCAAAAGGCTTGAGTCGGTGTGGGCTTTGGCTCCTGCTTGTTGCTGGGTACATTTACTCAAGTTGTTGTTGATGTTCCTTGTGCAAACAGTTACTGATCAGTTTTGAGTTACTCCTTTATTTTTTTCGTGGATTAAACCTGCCCAGGTGCTCTCTGCAGCTCCCTGGGGCCAGGACACCAGGAGCAGCTGGGACTTGTGGCTGTGGTTGGTGGGCAGCCCCAGCCTTGGGGCACTGGGCACCTTCCTGGGGACGAGGACAAACTGAGATCAGGCCAGGACATCAGCTCACTGTCAGGTAATGGGCAGGATTAAGCCTGTTGAGGGGAATTATGGTCGGACAAGGCAGACATGGCTGTCCACCATTCCTTTCTCTATGTCCTTTCTCCTTTATACGGTATAAAAATTAATATGTGAAGGACTTTGTCTAATTGATGCACCAAGTAATATGGTGTACAGCACCAACAGAAGTCTGAGAGTTTTTCAAAAAACAAAAAAACAAACCGCAGAATAAGACTTTTGCTTTGTAGCAAAATAAGACTTGTTTTTTGCTCTTTGCTGTGCTTAAGTAAATGAAGTTAGCAGTGAAGTTAGTATTTATCTTATTATGGGCACTCCGTAAAGAACATGATTTAGTGGAAGCGTTTGCTACACCACAACTGCCTGTTCCAGTTGGAAGAAATTGGTTTGCAGATTTACTCTGTCTAAGGTAGAAGGTAGACAAAAAGCTGCATAGCTCTAATACTGCTTTTTATATGTCTGAAACTAGGTTAACTTCAAACTTATTGGGAAGAATGCAGTGGGAATGTGACAAAATCACTCCTCTGAACGCAGCAATTCTCTAGATATCAGGCAGTGACTTGCTGATGGCTGTGCTGGTGTATTGAATGTGTTATGATATAAGTGACCTCCAGCTGTTGTCTTGTGTACTTTTGTATCTTTGTCAGGTAGCTGATAACACCCTTAACAGACATGAATTTAACAGCTGCATGTTGATTACTTTGCTGCAGAAGCAGAAAGTCGAGGCTGGTGGGGAAGTGGTGATTATGGTGGGTTTGGGGATTTGTATTTTTCATCTCAAATAACCATCCATCTTACTAAAGAACTGGTTAAATGCATTGTGTATCTGTAGCTGGGATGAGTAAAGGCATACATTTGTTGGTTAATTGCCACAGGGTTTTTTCCCAGATAATTAACATTTCAGATGCATGGACACATGTCTTTTCTTGCATTTGGTATGAAAGCTGAGTGAGATCTTTCTTTTGCAGTGCTGAACAGCATCTAGGCCATTGGATAACAGTTTCTCATAAATGCTAGTGAAATGCAGTATATTTGAGCATGAGTAAAATAAAGGGAGGAGTTGACAGCATGTTTGGAGCTGGTTTCCAGTTCCATGGATTTCATTAAAGCATGGGTACTTAGCTTACTTCAAACTTCTAAAGTGCCAGGTTTTCTTCACTGGGATGAAAATTAGATAGACCTCAGAGTAGTGTTAAAAGAGACTGGATAGGAGGGAGGAAGTACAATGTTAGGAATCAACAAGTCATGCGCAAAGAAGGATACGATGATGACAGAGGGTTGGGTAGAAGAACACAATCATGCATCAGAAGTAAATGTATGTCTGTTTAACTGGGTGATACTGGAATGCCATGCATTTGGGGGGCACAGGAAAATCACAGAATGGTCTGGGTTGGAAGGGACCTCCAAAGGTCATCTAGTCCAACCCCAACGCAGTCATCAGGGACATTCTCCGCTAGATCAGGTTACTCACAGCCTTGTCAAGCCTCACCTTGAGTATCTCCAGGGACGGAGTCTCAACTCCCTCCCTGGGCAACCTGTGCCAGTGTGCCACAACCCTCATGGTAAAGAACTTGACTTGTTCTTAAGATCTAAATCTCCTCTTCTCTCATTTCAAACCATTGCCCCATATCCTATCACTGCAAGTCTTTGCAAACAGTCCCTCTGCAGCCTTCTTCAGGTACTAGCAGGCTGCTATTAGGTCTTACTGGATCCTTTTCTTCTCCAGGCTAAGCAGCTCCAGCACCCTCAGTCTGTTCTTGTAACAGAGGTGTTCCAGCCCTGGATCATCTTTGTAGCCCACATCTGGATGTGCTGCATCAGATCCATGTCATTTGTGTGCTGAGGGCTCCAGAGCTGGATGCAGTACTCCAGATGAGGTCTCACCAGAGCAGAGCAAAGTGGCAGCATCCGTTCTCTAATGAAATGAAAATACTCCACTGTTTTGAGATTTGATGTCACACTAAGCAATACTGAAATTTATTTCTCTCAACTTAATTTTCTGTTAATAAATTGTACTTGGGCCTTAGTTTAATTCTAGGTCACAGGAAACAGTAATAGATTAAAACCTAAGGAAGGAAACTCTAAAGCCTGAATATTTCAAAGTTATTCAAGCATCAGCAGCATCCTCCTGCCATTTTAGTTTTGATACAATAGTATTCAGAAAAGAGTAAGCAGGAACGTGCCTGTCATGCTTTATCTTCTGCTTACAAAATGAAGCCTGGAATTTTTATGAGCAAGACATGCTGAAGGAATTAATTCATCATAAACAAAACATCTGTCTCCTTAGCAGTTTTTTTTATTTGCTGGGATCTGAATGAGTCATGGCTCTGGGAACTGTGCTGGTCTCAGCACAATGAAATCATCAGAAGACTTCAGGATTTTCACTGTGCTTTCCAAAGGCAGATAATGTGAAGTCAGTAAAACTTACCATTCTTTTACACTAGCTTATGGCCTTCTACTTTTATCCACTGATACTAGGGACTTTCTTCCAAGAGAGCAGTTTCCCTTTATTCCTCATTAAATGGATGGAAGGCACTTGAAGAAAATCTCTATATTAGTAAAAGTAAGAATCTGAATGCAATGAGAATGAAGACACTATGTCAAGAGTGGTGAGGAACAGCATGTTGCTGCCAGCTCAGTTTTAGCCTGAATTTATATATGGTTAAATGCTGTCACTGAAGGGAAAACCTTTAGGTGGCTGGTAGAAAGTAGTACAGAAATGTTTCAAAGAAACAGGAGTCTAAACACAAAAAACTTGAAAAGCAGTATAGTGACACTAACAGTGGTTGTTGAAAATGAAGCTGTTTTTTCTGCACTTCTGCTCTTGTGAGACCCTCACCTCAAATACTGCACCCAGTTTTGGTGTCCCCATCATAAGAAGGATACAGAGCTGTTGGATGGAGTCCAGAGGAGGACCTCAAAGGTGATCCAAGGGCTAGAACACCTCTGCTACAAGGACAGGCTGATGGAGATGGGGTTGTTCAGCCTGAGGAGAGAAGGCTCCAGGGAGACCTAATAGCAGCCTTTCAGTACCTGCAGGGGGCTACAAGAAGGGTGCAGAGGGACTGTTTGCAAAGGCCTGCAGGGACAGGACAAGGGGCAATGGTTTGAAATGAGAGCAGATCAAGATTGGATGTTAGGAACAAGTTCTTTACCATGAAGGAGGTGGAACGCTGGAACAGGTTGTCAGGAGAGGGCATCTTCCATCCCTGGAGCTATTCAAGATGAGGCTCAACAAGGCTTTAAGCAATCTGATCTAGTGGAGGATATCCCTGCTTAGTACAGTGGGATCAGACTAAACAACCTTTGGTGGTCCCTTTTAACCCCAACAATTCTATGATTCTATGCTTGTGGATTCTCTCTGCCCTCCTCCTAGGTGAGTTGGTGGTATTATATGGGTGAACAAAAAGGTTTTACCTTTTCCTCTGGGATATGGAGAAATTATGTTTTTTATTTCTTGTAGTAAAATATTTCATAACTGTACCACCTGCTGAGATCTTCTAAATCAAAGGCAGCTAGAAGTGAATTGGGAATTTAAGCCAGCTGTATGAGTTCTTAAGCTTATTTGCTAGGTCTTGTTAACCACTACAAAATACACAGGTACAGAAATTGTTGCCATTAGTCTGATGGACAAGTACCAGTTCAGGAGCCATGTTTATTTACATAAAAACTGTGTGAAATAAAAAGTAAAAGATCCAGAGAAGTTTGATTTGGATCATTGATATTAAAATAAACTTTTTCTTCTAATGAAATAGATTTTGTAGGTTGGACTATCAAAAACTCAGACTGCAGTCAGACAGAGCTTTACTTCCAACCTGCTTTTGGCTGTGCTTCTGTTCAACACAACAAAAAAATGGAGCCAACATAGCAAGGAATCTGCTCCTACCTTGAGACATGCTTGTTCTTATAAGGGAGAAGCCTCACATGAACTTCTCTGTTTTACCACTTTTTATTCAGTTTAGTCCTTTGTTGCAGGTTTTGATTTCAAAAGCTTTTGTCTCCCTTTTGCTCTGTGCTATGCCTTCAGCCAGTTTTGCCATTTGATGAGAGCTCCTGGCATTTCAGGATCTGTCTTTAGACTGCAGTTTCATGATGCTTCGAAGTTAACAGGCAACCTAATCTTATCCCTGCTCTTCTTTCCCAACTACACAGCTGTGTAGTTAGCTCAGGGATCTAATCTGAGTGAAACTAAAACTAAATTCTATTTTTTTCATCTTTTAAGCTGGATTAAACCTGGGTTAATTCTCTTATGTGGTTCACTGTACTACCACATAGCACTTTAGCTGTTGTAAGGAAGAAAAGCGCAGAGGGAAATCAGCGATTTCTGCCAACACAAATGCATGAGCTGAGCATAAATTAAATGTGAAACAATGCAAAGTGCTGAAAGAAATTGCTCCTGCTTGGAACTGCAGCCCTTCAGACCAGTCCCTCATTCACTGGTGAATGTAAGCTGTGCCTTTTCACCAATATTATTTAATTTCTCTCTTTTTTTGGTGGTTTTTACTTGCCAAAATATTGGACAAAGAATGGAACAAATAGGGAGGGAACTAAAAAAAAACCCCAAACAACAAACCCCAACTTTAAACCAATTGATTTGTGATAAAGTATTAGATGAAGTTGGAACTGGCAGAGTTCAAGTTTAATGCTGACTCCTGTGACTTTAGTCATGAGTGAGCTCAGGATATTAAATTTACATGGAAATAGCACAAGATGTAGGAACACAAAAATGATTGTAGAAGTGTATTCACAGGAGCTGCTAGCTTTCTGGCTCTAATTGGAGGAGTTAAGGGAGGCTGTGTTGGGTCTCAAGCAATTTTAACTTGCTCAAGTGGTAGCAAACAGAATGTTCATCCTGACTTTTAGTGGGTGTCAGTCTAGAGATTGGAAGTGCTGAAAGATGGGATTGGAATTTTAAATGAGCTTGCAGTATTGGAGAAGTAGCTTGAAATTAGGAAGTACAAAAATCTACTGTTAAGTGGGAATAAATAGTTACTGAGATGTCAAGTATCTTTTTTTTGATGCTCCCTCAGCCTGTCCTCATAGCAGAGGGGTACAGCCCCCTGATCATTTTCATGGCCATTCTCTGGACCTTCTCCACCAGGTCCATGTCCTTCTTGTGTTGAGGGCTCCAGAGCTGGACGCAGTACTCCAGGTGCAGTCTTAGCAGAGCAGAGTAGCAGAAGTTTCAGAGTAAATTTTAATCCTTGTCAGCAGAGCTAATTGATGTTATTTCTTTAGGATATAACTAAGTTTACTAAATGTATTGCAAACCACCTTTGACTGTTATCTGTTCTAATACTTGTTTCTTAAGGATTTATAAATTATTTCCCTTTGTTTACCAATGATTTTTTGCTTCTCTCAAGCTGAATTTTGATGAACATTAATGATCAAATATATAGTCTCAATACTTTCAGCTAGTTGAGGATGCCCCTGCTTACTACAGAGATGATTGGACTAGATGACTTTTGGAGGTCCCTTTTAACCCAGACCATTCTATGACTCTAAATTGTACAGACAATTATCACAATAGCAGAAGCTGGGCTAATAATGATGTCTTGAAATGGTTTCCTAAAACAGATACCATGCTCTGCCAGGATGGTGGCAGACTCAAATGCTTGCTAGAGCTACCACTGCAGCCCAGCAACAGGTATTGCTCAGATGACATCATGCTGCAGGCAGCACTTGCCCTGTCCTGTGACCCCATCCCTGTTTGTGAGTAAAGATCTTTGAAAGCAGCAAGACTGAAGATACTGAAGACTTTTTTTCCCCTTCTTCTTTTGGCAAACATTACCTTATCATCCTTCTCTTGCTTCTTTCTTAATTTCTCTTTGCTAATTTGCTATTTAAATTCTACATGCAGAGTAATACTGTCCCCAGTTCTTTCTGTGTGCAGATACCTCAACAAAGGTGCTGTAAATCGTCATTTTTTTCACTCGCTTCCTTTTAACATCTGGATATAAAGATAAGTCAGCTGCTTGCTGGCTGGCTGCCTGAAAACACAACATGGTCCAAGTTTTATGTTACTGAGCATGTGGGATCTGTGAAAGTGTCAGCTTTTAGCTTTAATTGCTGTCCTTTCATGCACTTAGAGAATGGCCAACTGTTCACTAGGAGTTTTTGGTGATAGAAATATCATGGAGAATTACAGTAGAGGAAGATATGAATAGATGCAAATGCACACTGCATTGCAGGCACTAGGTCAGATCTGCTGGGGAATCTTTCCTCTCAGGCATTTTTGTTGGGTACTGGGGACACAGTGTGAAGGCTGATGTCCTCTTCCAAAGAGCTGTGATGGCCAGAGTGAAAAACTGGTGTGGGAGGAAAATGGATTTTTCTTTGTTCAGCCAAAAACAGAGTAAAATTAAACATGTGGAACATATGGAACAAACAAGTCATAGGAGGCAGGAAATTTGAACTCTGCTCAAAGACACATTAGTGACATATTTAAATCCTGCTTGCCTCAGAGCAGTGAGTGTTATGAACAGTAATGCACTGTCCTGGGAGTGCTCAGAGATCCTCAAATGAGTTTTCTTCTGAAAAATGTGACTTGGGTATATTGGTTGAGAAGCTCACCGTGATCTGGCAGTGTGCTAATGCAGCCCAAAAGGCAAATCATGTGCTAGGCTGCTTCAAGAGGAATGTGGCCAGCAGGCCAAGAGAGGGGATTCTGTCCTTTTGTTCTTGGGAGACCCCACCTCAAATACTGCACTCAGTTCTGGTGTCCCCATCATAAGAAGCTGTTGAAGCAAGTTCAGAGGGGGGCACCAAGATGATCGAAGGGCTGCAACACCTCTGCTATGAGGACAGGATGAAGGTACTGAGGTTGTTCACCTTGGAGAAGAGAAGACTCCAGGGGGACCTTAGATCATACAGGAAGGCTACAAACGAACTTTTCATCAGGGTGTCTAGCAACAGGACAAGGGGGAAGTGTTTTAAGCTGAGGGAGAGCAGACCTAGTCTGGATCTTCCAAAGAAATTCTTCAGTACAAGGATGGTGAGAGACTGGAATATGCTGCCCAGGGAGCTTGTGGCTGCCTTCTCCCTGGGGGTGTTCAAGACCAGGCTGGATGAGGCCTGAAGTTCCTTCCAACCTAAGGCATTCTATGATTCTTTAAAGCATTTCATATTTGACCATGAAGTAAACTGCTGATGGCTTGAATTTGTCCTGGAACAAGAGCAAACACTGTTCTGAGCCAAAAGCAAACATTCCTGTGGAAAGAAATCTTCCTGTACTACATGGAGCTGAGCATGTACAGCCAACATCTTTTTTTTCTGTTGGCTTTATTTATTACTTTTCTTATGAGGTGTTTTTGTTAGAGAATGGGAAAATTTGAGAGTACCTTATGTGTACTTATGAAAAAGAGGTGCACTGGAATATTTTAGTTACTTAAGCAAAGATCTTTTTACAGAAATCCATCAGTAAATATGGAACAGGTTACTTACTTCAATCCAGTTACAGATTGTTCTCCTGTGTAGTACAGCTTCACCCAAACTATTCTGAGACCTCAAAGTCTGCACAGAGGCGTAATTATTTGTTTTCTTTTTAGTGACCCAGGCTTTTGTGCTAGTGTAAGTTTCCACATTAGATTCAGCAGCCATGCCTAGTGCACTGCATTAGATAAATTGCCTGATTCAGACATCTAAGGCTGTTGTAAACCAAGTGTCAGGAGCAGAATGGTCACAACCTTTGCAGTGAGTGTGCATTGCAGTTGGAAGTTGCACTTATGACATTTGGTGTCTACTGTGGCTTGTTGTGTACAGCCTTTGGTTGTATCAACCAGCTCAGTTGCAAAGTGAGTAGCAGCTGTCTACAGCTACCTGAAAAGAGGTTGTGGAGAGGCTGCTGCTGGTCTCTTCTCGTAGGTAAATAGTGATAGAACAAGAGGCAATGGCCTCAAGCTGTGCCTGGGTAGGTTTAGACTGGACATTAGGAAACAGGCATTGGAATGGGCTGCCCAGGGTGGTGGTGGAGTCACCAACCCTGGACGTGTTTAAAAGTTGTTTGGATGTGGTACTTGAGGATATGGTTTAAGCATGAACTTTGTAGAGTAGGGATAATGGTTAGACTTGATGATCCTGGAGGTCTTTTCCAACCAGAACGTTCCTGTGATTCTGTGAACAGCATGTAGCAGCAAACTGCAGTACTTGGTTGTTCTATGTCTTGGCTTCTGTGTTCCTGCCAGTGACATCATGGAGCATATTAGAAGGTGTGTGGTTAGTAGGTGGAGAGAGGTTCTCCTCTGCCTCTACTCTGCCTTGGTGAGGCTGCATCTGGAATGTTGTGTCTAGTTCTGGGCCACTCACTTCAAGAAGTGCCTCACGGAACTACTTGAAAGAGTCCAGCACAGAGCCACAAAGATGCTGAAGGCAGCAGAACATCTCCCTGCTGAGGGAGCTGGGGCTCTTTAGCTTGGAGCAGAGGAGCCTGAAAGGTGACCTCATTCACGTTGATAAAGATGTGCAGGGCAATGTCAGGAGGGTGGAGCCAGGCTCTGCTCAGGGATGTCCAATGACAGGACAAGGGGCAGTAGGTGCAGGCTGGAGGAGGTTCCACCTGAATATAAGAGAAAACTTTTTTCCTGTGAGGGTGACAGCCTGGAACAGGCTGCACAGAGAGGCTGAGGAGTCTTCTCTGGAGACATTCAAACCTGCCTTGGATGTGTTCCTGTGTGACCTACTTTAGGTGGCCCCGCTCTGACAGGAGGGTTGGACTGGATGATCTCACAAGGTCTCTTCCAACTCCTAACATTCTGTGATTTCAGTGAATCTCTTTTGTGATCCCATATGAGCTAGACTTTATTTGAAGTTGAATTTGTGTGGCAATTGTGCAGAAAAGCACTTGCATTAAGAGCTAAACATGTATGTGTCCACAGAGGTATGCTAAGGAAAGCCTTTAGGTTTTGCATTTGTTCTGGGTTCTTGCACATGTGGCAGTCATTCTAGTTTCATGCTGTAAACTGCAACACACATATGAAAGAAGATTATCTGGGCAACCTGTGAAGTAGGATTTGGACAGTGTCTCTTTGGCTGCCCTGTTCAGCAGTGTCTTACCAGGTTCAGCGTATGAAGTGAGTCCTGTCGCTTGCAATAGCCTTGAAATGGGTCTTGAAGTACTATGTGAAAGTTTTTGATGCTAGAAGCCAGTAACATTTTCTGCTACTAAGGAAAGTTTCTATTGTCTGTTAATCCAAGAAGCCTTTACATCACTCAGTGTATCTTAGAAATCATACTCATACTTCATTTTGCAGTGTGTGAACCTCAGGAAAACATCTGAGGACATCTGTTCAGCAACCCAGTTGCAGAATGAACAGCATCAGATTGTTGCGAGCTGGAGAAAGGTTTTTCAGTTGGATATAATTCAGGAGTGTTTTTACCTTATAACACTTGTGTTGCCAGTAAACTATTGAAAATTCTTTAAGCATATAAAGATCTGAGACTGAAGTTATTTTTGCAGAGTTTCAGACTCAAGTCAGGAGGAGGTCTGTGTGATTAAACCCAGTCATTGACAGAGGCTTTGAATGTAAAAAAAAAAGAAAGAATTAAACCCAAAACCTCCTTAAAATGTGCCCACAGCTTCCATGCTGGCAAAAGATATACTGCAAATAGTTTCAGAAGGCAGGAAAAAATAGTGATGTCATGAACATGAATGTGGAAAGAACATTTTCTAAGTAGCTATCAGTTAAATTTAACCATTTGATTCTGTTTTCATGTTGATGTCTTTGTTACTAAGTGATCCAGGTGATAAGTCTGAAGTATGAAATCCCGTCCAGAGGAACCTGGACAGGCTGGAGAGGTAGACTGAGGAGAATCTCATGAGGTTCAATAAGACAGAGAGTAAGGTCCTGCATGTAGGTCAGAGCAATCTTAGGTATCAGTCCAGGCTGGGGATGATGAAATTGAGAGCAGCCCTGCACAAAAGAACTTGGGGATGCTGGTGGGTGAGAAGCTGAACATGAGCCAACAGTGTGAGCTTGCAACCCAGAAAGCCAATGGCAGCCTGGGCTGCATCTAAAGCAGTGTGGCCAAAGTGGCAGGATCCCCTCCCTCCATCTCTGCTCTAGTGAGACCTCCAGTGCAGTACTGCATCCAGCTCTGGAGCCCTCAACACTGGAGGGACATGGACCTGATGGAGTGGGTCAGGGAGGACCATGAAAATGATCAGGGGGCTAGAATACCTCTGCTACAACGACAAGCTGAGGAAGCTGGGGTTGTTCAGCCTGGAGAAGGCTGTGAGGAGACCTAATAAAAGCCTTTCCAGTACTGGAAGGGGCCCCACAAGAAGGCTGCATAGGGACTGTTTGCAAAGGCCTGCAGTGACAGAACAGGGGGCAATGGTTTGAAATGAAAGAAGAGGAGATTTAGATTGGATGTTAGGAACAAGTTCTTCACCATGAAGGTGGTGCAACACTGGCACAGGTTGCCCAGGGAGGTAGTTGAGGCCCCATCCCTAGAGATATTCAGGGTCAGGCTAGACAAAGCTGTGAGCATCCTGATCTAGTGGAGGATGTCCCTGCTGACTGCAGGGGGGTTGGACTGAGTGATCTTTGGAGGTACCTTCCAACCTAAATCATTCTATGACCTTTTCAGGAGCTGCACATTCTTTCTTCCCTCATAATTCGTCTGATAAGGCATTATTTAAGGGCAACTGATTTGTGTAAAGGGGTGTGTAGAATGACTTGGTGCTCAAACTTTTCAGAATTTTCACACCTCTATGTTGCTTAACCAAGACACATTCTTAAGTATTATTTTGACAAAGGATTATATTTTCATCCCAGAATATGTACTTGGCGAATTTGATTTTGACTAAGTTGCACTCTTACACCCCCATGAATACAGCTCTTGTGTTAAAACAATTACTTTGCTGGTAGTGTGCACACTAAAAAAAAAAAAAGGATCCATGAGTTTTGGATTCATTATCTAATTTGACTGGAATTTGTCTCTGTTTTCTAATAGTTAAATTGTGACAAGTATCAAATGAGTCCACATTATGCCTTCTCTGTGAGCTATGGTCAGAGCTCCCCTCCTTTTCCTCCCATTTTATGTGTTTTTGTTTAGTTAGCTATTTTTCTTCTCCAAATGTTTCTCCCAAGTTGCCCGTGCTATTTTCTTATGAAACACATAGAGGAACTGACCTGGGTCAGAATTACTTGGCAGAAAAAAGGAGGTGTGGTTTTGTCTCTGTTAACCTGAACAGTTTCTCTGACACTGCTTCCTGTGCAGTTGCCCAGTCAGTGGCTATGGAGGAGTTGAGGGGATGAGGTGCTAAAGCTGCAAGAGGTGCAGGAATTGTTTAATCAAGTGCTGTCATCAAGGGCAGTGTTCCTGAAGGAACAGTTGTACCACCTCTGAAGCTTTCTGTACCTTCTGAGAATGTGGCTTCTTGTCTGCCAGAACAGCCACAGTGTTCCTTCTCCCTTTCCTGGCAGTGCTTTCCCTGTCTATGTGGGACAGTTACCAGAGAGGGAACGACTGAAGCTTTTACACAGCATGGAGTTACAGGGTGTCTCCAAGAAGATTTTGCATCCTTCTGGAGTGCTGTTCTGGACAGCTTTTGCCTCTCATCAGCTAAGCTAGTTTAACAGAATTTAAGAAGCATGGAGAACAACTTCAGTGAAGACTCTCAAACACTTCCAAAATCCTGCCTCTAAGTGCGTGAAATTATCTTCTGAGTTCTTCCAAATCATTAAAAAACTTTATTTGAAGGTCTGAACTTCTAATGCCAGTGTAAGTTAACTGGACTTACATAACAGGAGTTTCTAATACTTTTTTTTTTTTCCATCATTTTATTTTTAGAGAGCAACAGTCTGCTGTATCTGATCTACAATGAATGCCAAATCTGCAATCAGCAAAGAAATTTTTGCCCCACATGATGAACGGATGCTGGGAGCTGTCCAAGTGAAAAGAAGGACAAAAAAAAAGATTCCTTTCCTAGCTACTGGGGGTCAGGGTGAATATTTAACATACATCTGCTTGTCAGGTAAGATTAATGATTTTGACATCCTCTTGTCTGTTTGTCTTTGCATAACTGATTCGATGCTATCTGTAGCCATAGGGAGCTGGGTGACTCCAATCTTAATAATGGAACCAGAGAATTATGGCACTTCAGTCTTTAATCTTGAGAAACTACATCCTCAAGGCTGTTAATATTGATGCTATGTAATAAATTGAAGAGGTGGTTTCATCATTTAAAAGAAATTAGATGTTCTCTCATAGCATAGCCGCAGAGGATGGAGAAATGTAAAATCTGGTAGCAGTCTGCTTGAGGTTAAGATTTTTTGGCTGGAGGGATGAATGTTACATTGTATTAAATTATAATGCCCTGAATTGTTGTGTTTAAGCAGATATATTTTCCTCTCTTTTCTTTTTTGATGATTGCTTCTGTATGTTACCTGCTTGTTGGGTACTTAGATATACAACTTTCAGCCAAACTGTTTTCAGTTCAGAGCAGTGGTGCTGTGTGTCAATGGCCTGCCTTTGAAAGGGATGAAGATGGAAATAATTGGATTGGAGTAAGGAATTACACAGGCACAGTATGAGAACTCACAGGGAACAGGGAGAAATTATCTACTTAATGCGTTGAGATGAAATTAAAGTTGAGATTCTCCAGTGTCAAAGCACCATTTCTCAGTGTGGATTTCAGCAACTGAATAGATATTATCTGTATGATATGTTTTACACTTTCACATAAAAGTTAAGGTCTAATTAATATATCCTTAAGTGTGTAAATGAACCCATTGATTGGGTTACTTGAGGTTGACTATGATATTACAGGACTTTGACTAGCTTTTTTTTCCTTATGCTTTAATACTTTCTGGTTCTCTAGTGAAATTTTATCTTAGTTTAAGATCGTCTCAAGGCAGTTGGAATGCACTTTGTGATCCTGTGTTGCCTGTAGTTTAGTACCTATTTTCAAACTTCGAGTAGAATTCAGTTGCCTGGAGGCATTGAGTGCAGTTTTCAGTTTCCAACCCTTCCTCCAGGTAGCATTCCAGAAAGGCAGAAGTCCCTTGGTGTATCTATGTCTGCCAAATGAGTGTGTGTGATTGTCTTTTGTATCCTAGGGTGATTTAGATACTTCAGTTTTCAGGCATATCAGTTGCTTCCTTTGAATATGTGCATCTTCCTGGAACTACAGCTAGTGGTCAGAGGAAGCAGTATTCTACAAATCTCATAAGACAGCAGTTGTTTTTGAGCTAAATGGAAGTGTTTCATGGACTCTGACCATTTATTTTATTCTTCTGAAAATAATGCTAAAGCTTTCAAAATATAGGGTGTAAAACCCAGTGAGTCTGATACTGGCGCGAGACCATGCTTGCACATAAAATCAAAGAATGTTTTAAGTTGGAAGAGACCTCCAAAAGTCACCTAATCTAACCCCCCTTGCAGTCAGCAGGGGCATCCTTCACCACATCAAGCTGCTCAGAGCCTTGTCAGGCTTTATGTTGAAGATTTCTAGGAATGGGGTCTCAGCTACCTGGGCAGCATGTAGCAGTGTTTCAGCACCCTTATGGTGCAGAACTTGTTCCTAACATCCAATCTAAATCTCTTCTCTCATTTCAAACCATTGCTCTTTGTCCTATCACTGCAGGCCTTTGCAAACAGTCCCTCTGCAGCCTTCTTGTAGGTTACTTTCAGATACTGGCAGGCTGCTATTAGGTCTCCCTAGAGCCTCCTCTTCTCCAGTCTGAACAACTCCATCTACCTCAGCGTGTTCTCATAGCGGAGGTGTTCCAGCCCCTTGATCATTTTCATGGCTCTCCTCTGGACCCCACTCCCCTAGGTCCATGTCCTTTGTGTGTTGAGGGCTCCAGAGCTGGATGCAGTACTTGGGGTGAGGTTTTACCAGAGGAGATCAAAGTGGCAGAATCACCTGGGGGGTTACCTGCAACCTTTTAGCATGCTGTAATGGTGATGTTGGCCAAATTAGCCAAGAGAGATCTGTTGGGAGTTACTCAGTTGAAGAACAGCAAGAAAGGAGTAGACAGATGGAAAACAGAGCTGGGGTGGCTGTAGGCAGAACAGCAAAGATGAAAACTAAGTTGGTTTATTTTCTTTTAATATTTTTTTTTAATGTAGAAGAGGATTTAACACACAGAAAAGACGACATTCAGAGCTGAAAGTGGGTATTTATCACCTCCTCCACACTAGCAGACCTAGTGACAGCTATTGGATCAGATCTCAGTTTTAATTTAGTCAGCATTGTCTTATGTAATTGAAGCATAATTGTTTAAAATAGTCTTAGCCTTATTTAGAATTCTGAATTAAGCATAAAATACTTGAAAGGTCACTTCAGAAATAGAGGACATTGGTGATCTCTCTCTCCCACTTGCATGTGCACAACTCTCTCTGTGTTATTTCCTCCCTCACCCTATCATTACCTTTTTTTCAAGTAACTTCTAATACTTTAAATTTGCTATAGCACACTGGAAGCTTTCCAGTTTGTACATGTGGATGTGGCATTGACCTTTCAGGGCTAAAAATCCATTGCAGTTGCAGTGAACGGAATGAACCAGATGGTTCCTGTTGAACCTTCATTCCTCTGTGTCACAACACCCTCAGCTTAGCTGCATTGCTCTTTCTAGTCCCTTTGCTGAAGAGCTTGAGATTCAATTGCAAAGTTCCAGTTGTTTAAAACCCAGAGGGCAATTTTTTCCCTCTGAGGTTATGATTTTACTAGCCATTTCTTTGCCATCTGCAAATTAAATAAATGTATTTGGGGGAGGGGTTTGATAGCTTTTAAGCAAAAGTACAATCTGTCAAGAGTGGTACTGGAAAAGCCAGAAGAAAAGGCAATGAAATCTTAAGAAATAATACACCAAAAAAGGTGAAGTTGTGGGGAGAGAGCATGTTGGGGGGTTTTGTGTTGGTGTGGTGAGACTCTGGAATAGGCTGCCCAGGGAGGTTGTGGATGCCTCCTCCCTTGGGGGTTTCAAGGCCTTGAGTAGCTGAGTTCAGTTGAGAGGCATCCCTGCTCATGGTGTGGAGCTTGGAGTTGATGAGCTCTGAGGTCCCTTCCAACCTGAACCGTTCTATGAAGATTCCTTCTTTAAAATTTAATCTTACTGACAATGTCAGACTTTTTAAGAAAACAGGTAGCAAATAGCTTAAAAAAATCTATTGTCTGTTGTCACAAGAGGTTTTGGGGTCGTTTTGTTTGTTTCTGTTAGTTGCAGTTGCTTTGTTTGGTTTGTTTGGGGTTTTTTTGTTTGTTTTTACCTCAAATACATGAAGGGTGAGTGTCAGGAGGATGGAGCCAGGGCTTTTCTCAGTGATGTCCAGTGACAGGACAAGGGGCAATGGGTGGAAGCTGGAGCAGAGGAGGTTCCACATGAACATAAGGGAAAACATTTTCCCTGAGAGGGCAACAGAGCCCTGGAACAGACTGCCCAGAGAGGTTGTGGAATCTGTTTCTTTGGAGAGATTCAAAACACACCTGGATGCATTCCTGTGTGACCTGCTCTAAGTGATTCTGCCCTGGCAGGGCCTTGGGTTGGATGATCTTTCAAGCTACCCTCCAACTCCTAGCATTTTGTGATTCTAAGTGTATAGAGAGACAGAGGCTTGGCCTATTAGCTTGAATAGTTCTGTGAATATCCTCATTTGTGCCCTCACAGCACACCTACTTCAACAGATTTCTAACCACACCACTTGGCTATGCTTCCAACAGAAGCTTTCATGAGACTGTTTTTGTTGCTGTGATTTTTGTTTTTGTTTTTTTTTCCCAAATATGAATTTGTCATTTCTCACATACTGGTTGCTCATGGAATAGAATATTACCCAGGAGTGACCTGTATCTCTTGCTCCTTTGAAAGTCACTTGACTGTCAGAAATTGGCCGTAATTTCAGTAGGAATTCAAGGGCAGGTTAAGTGCAATTGTTTTCAGCATGGTAGCTGAGCTGAAAATTGGAAAGCAGTGAGAAGGAAATTCAGATCAAAGAATCCAGTTTTGTCTTGCTGTGCTTTCATTTTCTGTCAGAGTTTTGCTACTGTACTGAAGTGACGATCTGCCAGTTTATTTTCTATGATGTTAAAGAAAACATCCCATTTCTCAGGAGCTTATGGTGCAGAGGATCCCTCTTGGTTTCTTCTCAGGACATGAGAAACCAAATTAGACTTCCTTTTCCACTGACTTTCCAGGAGAATGCTGTAATTGCCTCCCCAGAGAGTGTATTTTGAGGCAATACTGTGTATGTGACAGAGTTGGTGGGGAGCATTTCCCCTCTCTTAAAGTGTTACATTAAGGAGAATGATGCACCAGTATCCATGGTCAGGCACAGGGCATTCCATTGGAGTCAGACTCACTTAGATGTTAGGCTCTCTGTTGAATGTTTAATTAGTAATGCAATAGGATGAGAGGAAGTCACACCAGGGGAAATTTAGATTGTACATCAGGAAAAATTTCCTCACCAAAAGAATTGTCAAGCCCTGGAACAGGCTGCCCAGGGAAGTAGTCCAATCGCCATCCCTGGAGGTATTTAAAAGACATGTAGATGTGATGCAGAGGGACTTGGCTTAGTGGTGAATTAGCAGTGCTAGGCTGATGGTTGAACCTGATGATCTTAAAAGGTCTTTTCCAACCCAACAGATTCTATAATTTTCTGATTTGACATGAGAGGTTTGATCAGCCCAGAAGAACATGCATGCCAAGGATACCAAGTGGTGGTCCAGTCTTTTGCAAGCTCTTACCTGGGCAGCCATTTGAAGGCAGCTGCAGGCCAGTGGGGGTGTCTTCCCTGGACTCATTGACCCGGATTGATACAGCAAGCTGAACATCTGGGTATAGATCAATATGATCAGTCAGGGATCAGCAGTAATATTCCTGGTCCCTGTATTTAATGCAAAGGCTGCCTGCTGCCTATGATGTCTCACACAAAAGACTCCTATTCTGCCCTTCAGAGAGGGTGAGGTGGGTGTTCATCAGGTGTTCCTGATGTATTATTTACTGCCTTTATTTTAGTGTCAGAGTGCAGGCACATTGGAGACTTTGTCCAATTGTCTACTGGTTCCTCTAAAGCTTCTACATTGTGCATCCTGCTGTCTCCAGTTACTCAGAGATCCATCCAAATTTTGTGCAGATTTTACATTCATGTTGACTAAGCCAAAATCATACAATTTGCTGGTGTGGATGGAGTGAAATTGATGCAACATTCTGTGGTTTCTACACATAAGTAGTTAGGTTCCTGTTTCATGTCAACTTGTTTGTTTGTTCCTGTCCTCTGGAATGATGCATCTGGCTGCCTTCCTTATGCTTTCACTGCCATCCATGTGTCTATGTAGTGAGCTGACCATAGCAGCTCACTGAAGGTTTTTACTATTGCCTGTACAGCTGCACAGGTGTAAATCCATGAGCCAGAATCTTTGACCATAAGAAAAATAAACTTCAGTTGACCTTTATGAAACCATTAAGGCTAATAAAAAATAAAGCACATTGATGGAGATACTACGAGGAAACAATCTTTTTATTGTCCTTTTATTAGTAAGACTAGAAAGTCATTGGTATAGATAGCTGCAGGAAGTTACATATTGGAGACCTTTGGAAGGAACTGGTGAGACATGGAAGTGTTGGAGCGGGTCCAGAGGAGGCCACGAAGATGCTCAGAAGGCTGGAGCAGCTCTGCTGTGAGGACAGGCTGAGAGAGTTGGGGCTCTGCAGCCTGGAGAAGGCTTTGAGACGACCTTAGAGTAGCCTTCCAGTATCTGAAGGGGACCTACAGAAAGGCTGGGGAGGGACTATTTACAAGGTCTTGCAATGACAAGACAAGGGACAATGGGTTTGAACTGGCAGAGGGGAGATTTAGACTGGATGTTAGGAGGAAGTTCTTTGCAGTGAGGGTGGTGAGGCACTGGAACAGGTTGCCCAGGGAGGTGTTGTGGCTGCTCCCTCCCTGGAGGTGTTGAAGGCCAGGTTGGACAAGCCCTTGAGTGACCTGNCCCACCCTCTCTTTTCCTTTTTCAGAATAGAAATGTAGCAGATTGATAAAGCTTAAAGTTAGCTATTGTGCATCACATTAGCAGAGGAAGGACATGGACCTTATGGAGTAGGTCCAGAGGAAGACCATGAAAATGATCAAGGGGCTGGAACACCTCTGTTATGAGGACAGGCTGAGGGAGCTGGGGTTGTTCAGCCTGGAGAAGAGAGGGCTCTCAGGAGACCTAATAGCGGCTTGCCAGTACCTCCAGGGGGCTACAAGAAGGCTGCAGAGGGACTCTTTGCAAAGGCCTGCAGGGACAGGACAAGGAGTGGTGGTTTGAGATANGGGGGTTGGAACTAGATGATCCTTGAGGTCCCTTCCAACCTTACCATTCTATGATTCTATAGGTGACCTTTAGAGGTTCCTTCCAATCTGGATGATTCTGTGATGCTCTGAGAGCTCACTCATGCTTAGTTTCATCTAGTTTTAAGGGGTTTCAAAACATTACCACATAGAATTGTTTATATTTTACTTTACTGTTTTTCAGAGTAGCTTCAGCCAGATTAACCTTCTGTTCTTCATCATTGATCTTTTTTATGTTTATTGAAATAGAAGAAGGGAAATGATGGAACTCCATGGCGGGTAGGCT
>WBNM01028425.1:12116-36364 GCA_013399055.1 Ramphastos sulfuratus | reverse complement strand
GGGGTTGTTCAGCCTGGAGAAGAGAGGGCTCTCAGGAGACCTAATAGCGGCTTGCCAGTACCTCCAGGGGGCTACAAGAAGGCCTCAGAGGGACTGTTTGCAAAGGCCTGCAGGGACAGGACAAGGAGTGGTGGTTTGGGATGGGAGAAGAGGAGATTTAGATTGGGTGTTAGGAAAACGTTCTGCATCATGAGGGTGGTGGAAGACTGGAACAGGTTACCTAGGAAGGTAATTTAGGCTCTGTTCTTGGAGCTATTCAAGGTGAGGCTCAACAAGGCTCTAAGCATCCTGATCTAGTGGAGGATGTCCCTGCCTCAGNAGTAGCTTCAACCAGATTAACCTTCTGTTCTTCATCATTGATCTTTTTATGTTTATTGAAATAGAAGAAGGGAAATGATGGAATTCCATGGCGGGTAGGCTACTTTTATTGATTGTATTCCACATAGTACCCTCAGTATATGTGGATGCTCTGATCCCTGCTGACTCCAGTTGCTCAGCTGAATATAACCAGTCCTCTTTCACAGGAGCTTTGTGTAGGAGGGAATCTCGATTTAGCAAAGCTCTACCGAATTGCGCATTTGAAAGCATCCAGCCTAAGATGAGTGTCTGGGTTTTTTCTGTTCTTAAAGTGGAGATGGAATGTGTCTGTCCTCCCGTGCAGCCTTCCAATACACAACTTGATCTGATTTGCATATAGGAAATAGTTTTGAAATTGCAAGNTCCTGATCTAGTGGAGGATGTCCCTGCCTCAGTGCAGGGGGATTTGACTAGATGACTTTGGAGGTCCCTTCCAACCTAAACCATTCTGTGATTCTATAAACTGATGTGTCTGTCTAGGGAATTCATGTTACTAATGTGGCCTTCAGTTTTGTTCAAAAACAAGCTTTTGGAATTGCTTTTCCTTCCACCTCAGGCCCATATGGACCCCCTTGGAAAGAATTCCAAGTACCTGATGAGATGATCTTGAAAAATAAGAAAGGATAAAACATAAACCAAACAAAGCCATAGAAAAGTTGTTGGGAAAAGTGAAGCAATCAAATCTCCTTATTTAGTCAGATGTAATTTTACAGTAATTAATAGGGATAGATTTAGTATTGATACATAGGAAACCTTATTGATGCAATAAGTTCCTAAACATAAAGAATAAAGCTGTGTGTTGGGAGCTGTATGTTGCCCCATTCATAAAGAAATCTTTTTGAGATTATTCTTGGTTAAAATTTGTAACCTTTGTCTTAGAGGCATCCAACAGTTCCTGTGAATTACTGTTTAGATTGCTGACTCCACCCTCCCATGCTGAGAAGGGGGTGGTGGCTTTGTAGTGCTTTATCCCTTCAACAGAATTCATTGGGCTGGGGAAATTTTTATTCTTCAAGAGCTGACAGTAGCTTCCTTCAGGATATTTCAGTACAGTAATTTGCCTAGAACATGACAGATGCTTGCATCAAGTTTAATGACAGGTTAAAATGCTTGAATGTTGTGCAGTCTTTGGAAGCAGTTTGTTCTTGGTCCAGGTGAGGAGTTTAGCAGGGTTTGGTGCTATCTTACATGTGATTAAAAATGTAAAGCTACAAGTAAGGATATACTAAACTACATTGCATGGTAACTATTCCTTCAAGTTGAAGTATATCAACTGTGCACAGTATCCCTGGCTGAGTATCCCCTTATTGCTAGCTTTGGTGGGAACTTTTCTCCTTGTACCATAAGAGTTAAACACAGTGTGGTTTGCTTTCAGACAGAGATCGTTTTGAGCAGCTTGCTTAGTTTTCATAGTGCTATAAAAGGGTGTTTATAATACCTTGCCTCACTGCATTATGGATTGCTGAACTTTAATCTTACTGGGCTGGGCAGAAAGCATCTGGATTAATTTCTTGCCTGTTGCTCTTCTGTTGGTTGCTGTGTAGCTCTACTCGTAGTAGCTGTGTCAGCTAGTGAAGAAAACCAGAAGTACTTTCTTCTGCACCAGTGGCTGGCATGTTTACAGGCTGTTGTAGTAGATAGACATCAGATGAAACTCTTACCTTTTATAGTACTCTGACCTGTAGTAGTCAAATCTTTTGTTTTCATCCTACTTTAAACCTTTGGTGCTATCAAATCATTTTCAGTGTGGAGCAGCATGTCAGGAATTGCTAAGCTGATTGGAATGTTCCATCAAGCTTCTCTATCATTAGGCAGGTTTTATTATTACCTTCACAAGGAAGAGGATGACTCATACAGCCCCAATCTCTAAATATTTTCAGTTTGTGCCTTTAATCTATAAACAATCTTTTTAAAGCAAGTGAAAGAGAATAACAGATCACAACTGATGCTTGATCTTCTGCTGTGATTAGCCTGTATCCTCCCCATTTATCCAAACCACTGTCACAGGGATTCAAGTAGTATACCACACAGAAAATAGAGTAGGGAAGAATTTCACACTAATTTTGTCCCTCCCTGGTGTAATATCAAAGTGTAGCAATGAAAACAAGCCTCTGGTGTTGTGTATGTGTGTATATCTGCTACCCCAACAATTGTTCTGTGTTTACAAGGCAGCATTTTTCCTCCAGCCTACCTACATTGAGGTTTTTTACGTAACTTGGAAGGAAAAAACAACATATGAAGGGTGGGGAGGCTGCAGGAATATAAACTATGCAAAGTTTTGTTGGCCTTGTATCAGGGAGGAGCCTGCCTAGACGTTTGTCCAAGTTAAAACAATCTCTAGTAACTGGAAGAACTTCATACAGCAAGTCTGGCACACCCTGTCAGCTGCTCTTCTGCTGTATTCTTTAGAGCCCAGCAGCACACAGTAAATTTTGGTAGCCTCAGGGTTAAAAAACGTAATGCACCTCAAATTCTCCAACATAAGTGTTTTGCAGAAAACTTCATTCAGATGCAGTTTTCAAGGGAGGGATCTGTAGTAGCTTTATAATGTTGTGGAGCATTCATCAAGCATTCATGTTTGTTAGGGAGTTCTATCCCCTAAATCTACATGGCTATTGAAAAACTGCTTGAAGCATCTAATTGTCCTTCTGTATGGTCTCCTCAGTATATCTCCAGAGGACAGGCTCAGCTCCAAGGGAAGCTGCAACATAAACTTCTTGCTGGATGAGTAAATTCTTCCCATGGATAATATGATACCAGCCCCTGCTTTGTTAGTTTCCTTAAATCTCTGCCTCTTGTCACTCTGTGGACCACAATAGTCATGGCAAGAGAAGTTTGCTGTGACTGGCTTAGTGACTTGGAAGAGAACAAAGCTGTTAAAGGAATATTCCCTTCTAGCAAGAGAAGTGTTTACACAAAGCATTTAAAGCATTTGCATGAAGTGTGCTTTTTCCAAGTGAGGTGAAAATTCACAGCTTAAATAAACAGAGGCTCCAGTCCTTGTTTGTTCACCTGCATTAGTGACACATCTCTACAAAAATCTTAACTGTTCAAGTGTCTGGAAATATCTAAAGTTGTCTAAAATACTGCCAGGTAAGATTTTTGTTGTTGTTTTGGGTTTTGTTTTGTGTCATTTTTCCCCCAGCTGAAATCTGTTGAATTTACTTAAAACAAAAGATAGCTAAAGAACTTCTAGAGCAGTTCTGGAATAATTTGTGTTCCGTTTTATTTTTGCATGCAGATATCACAACTGCTTTTAAGGAGAGCTTGCTTAAATTTAGCCCACAGAAATACACCCAAACTACCCTTCAGCTCTGCCTTTGCAGGGAATCCTGGTTCTTTACCCAGTGTTCATTCTATAAGGAAAGGTAGCTGGAAAGCAAAAGAGCAAAAATTGTCTTCAACTGTGGAGAACATGGAATTGGAAAAGAGCTGGAGAGATGCTTTGAAATTTGTCAGGAATTGGAAAAAGAGATGGTTTGTGTCGTGGCATCTTGAAAGATTCTAAAGTGATAGATCACTGTGTGAGCTGACTGATAAATCTGTGAAGTAGTCATAGTATCACGGAATGGTTTGGGTTGGAAGGGACCTCCAAAGGTCCTCCAGTCCAACCCTCCTGCAGTCAGCAGGGACATCCTCCACTAGAACAGGCTGCACACAGCCTTGTCGAGCCTCACCTTGAATATCTCCAGGGATGGGGCCACAGCTACCTCCCTGGGCAACCCGTGCCAGTCCTCCACCATCCTCATGCTGAAAAACATATTCCTAAAATCTACTCTAAATCTCCTGTTGTTTCAAACCATTACCCCTGGTCTTATCACTGCAGGCCTTTGCAAAGAGTCCCTCTGCAGTCTTCTTGTGGGCCCCCTTCCAGGACTGGCAGGCTACTATTAGGCCTTCTTGCAGCCTTCTCCAGGCTGAACAAGCCCAGCTCCCTCAGCCTGCCCTCATAGCAGAGGTGCTCCAGGTGTTCCTATAAAGCAGCATGGATCAGTTTTAAACAAAGGTGAGGTTTGTTTGTTTTCTGGCTAGAAACTAACATAGCCTGGTAAAACTTTTGTGATAATGTCATATAGCTCTTTTCTTGGCCAGGAGTGGGAGAGCAGAAAGAATAACACTTGGATCAACTCAAGCTGATAGAACTACAGACTTCTTTTGATGATCTATTGGAGCATGATGTTGCCATTTTGTGAGATAGATCTTTCTGTCCATACTGAAATACTGTGAGGTCTTTAACTCTGTGTTGTAGTGGTTTTTTGGGGTGTTTTTTGTGATCGAGGTGATGAGAAATAGCCTTTTAAATATGACAAAAATACCTTTTTGTTTAGTCATATTTCAGTCCTTATGCTACACTAATCCTGGGATGGCAGAACAACCCAAATTTGAAGGGACTTTGAAAAGATCTTCTGGCCCAACCTTTACTCATCAAACATTATTTTAGAAACATATATTCTATAGTGGGAAGTGGCAGCATTAAGTTAATCTGCTAGAATTATTCACGGCAGCAGTCTGAACAGTAGAATTACTTTCAAGAATTTTATTTACCATTTTTTTTAGATAGCAGAGTCTCAACAGCTTGAGTAATCAGAGTTGTATTATTTCTTTGGACTCCAAATCTAAAGAAGTGGAGAAAATCTGACTGAGAAGATGAACTCGTATTCGTGACTTTCTGCAGCACTGCTTACCCTATTTTAAGCATTTTCCCATAACCTGTGTTTTCAGACTGTTTAAAATCACAGAACATAATCTGGTTGGAAGAGACCTCCAAGCTCATCCAGTCCAACCTTTGACCTAGCACTGAAGGATTAACACTAAACCATGTCTGCAAGCACCCAGTCTACACACCACTCAGACACCTTCAGGGATGGTGACCCCACCACTGCCCTGGGCAGACCATTCCACTGTTTGAGAACCCTTTCAAGTGAAGAAGTATTTCCTACTATCCAGCCTAAACCTCAGCCTTGGTCACTTTCTTGGTGGATAGTTTAGGAGAATCTGCTTGTTTCATGATGCGTTTCCCCCTTTTTGCATATCTAAAATGCCTTTAAAAGCTGGAAAAAATGTTTAAAATGTTCTTTTCCTCTTAGTACCTTCTATTTTAGAACAAGCCTGTTGTGGACAGCTTTTTTTAGTCTTCTCATTTGTGGGAATTCTACTTTGGCACGGTTTATCTTTATTACTTTTAAAATATTCCTTTTTCCTTATAGCTTGTTAGCAGATACTTTATGCAGCCACTGGTATTGCATCTTGCCATATCAACTGTTTTCTATCAGCTGATTGTGACTCTGATATTACACCACCACCTTGGAGGAACTTCAGTCACTAAGCCTAGTTCCTTCACTTTGAGTTAATTCTCAGTTTAATTCTGCATGCTTCCTTCCTGAATGTGAATATTCACTAGCAACAAACCATTGTGAACTTGCCTCTATTTCTGTTTAACTCAATTTCCAGCTGTCCAGCACCACTCAGAATCTACCTTTTTTAAACAGTTATAACACTATTCTTCCTCTCTTAGCCATAGTTGGTGCTGACCTCTTCCATTCCTAATGCAGAGTCATAAAGTTTGCTGAATATTAACCTCATATGATTATCTATCCCCTTCTGCCTTCTTACTCTTTTAAGCAGTCTACTCTTCTCGCTTTTCCATCTTTTCAGTCAAGCTCTTTTCTCAATGCTTCATCTGCTCTGTTGGACCATATTTTTGTTTTGCTTTGCTTCGCTTTCCCTTTGTTTTTGGATTCCTGCTGCAGCTGTAAACCCAGACTTCCTCTATGCCATTTCCGTGAAAATTTGATATCCTATCACTTGGCTTCGTTCCCTGCTCAGGAGTGATCATGTGGAGTGCAGAATTCCTGTTGCTGCTTCTCCTTGAAAGGTTTGCCTCCAGCCCAGTTGGATGCTTTCTGTTTCTGTTGGGTTTTGTGAGCTGTCCATGATTTGTTAGGAGATCAAAAGATACCATTCAGCCAATTTCTGTAGCATTTGATTAAAGCACTCCTAGCACTTGCTTGTTGGCTCTGTACAGGCAGTTGCAGACAGAGAAATTGTTCCTGAAAAATTATTTGGTTTGGTTTTTTGGTTTTTTGTTTTTGTTTTTTTTTGGCACAGAGCCTTCTTTTAAAACCTTTTGGAAAATTAACTGCACAGAATAGCAAAGAAACAATGACTAATTGAGGAGCTTTGTAGTTCTGTATTTATGAGTGGGCATTTGGAGGTGTTTGTGAGGATGACTTATTGGAAACAGCTGAGTTGCTTTCTCTTAAGTGTTTGGGGTTCAGCTCTAAATTTCTGCTGTAGCTTGTTCTGCTCTGGCCTCCTTTTCACTTGTTAAAGCATATTGCTCCTTTCTGATGGGAGCTTTTTGGCTTAACTGTTCATGTTTCATTCTCTTTTCTATATTAGCCTCAACAGAAAGAGAATTTACAGTTTCTTCCCCTTTTTGTACACAGGATTTTCTATAAATACTGTACTGTATAAGTATTAAGAAATTGTATATTCCATTGTCCATGTGTTGATATTCCAGTGAACAACACAGGAGAGAAGAATACTGATTGATCTTGCTTTTGGGGCAGGCTGAGGGAGCTGGGATTGTTCAGACTGGAGAAGAGAAGGCTCCAGGCAGACCTTGTAGCAGCCTGCCAGTATCTGAAGAGGGATACAGGAAGGCTGCAGAGGGACTGTTTGCAAAGGCCTGTAGAGGGAGGACAATGGACAACCGTTTGGAATGAGAGAAGAAAACATTTAGATTGGATGTTAGGAACCAGGTTCCTTACTATGAAGGTGGTAGAAGACTGGAACAGGTTTCCAAGGGAGGCAGTTGAGGCCTGGAGATCTTGAAGATGAGGCTGGACAAGGCTCTGAGCATCCTGATCTAGTGGAGTATGGTCCCTGCTGACTGCAGGAGGGTTGGAGTGGATGACCTTTGGAGGTCCCTTCCAATCCAAACCATTCTATGATTCAGCACATCCATCCTTAGATGTTTTTAAATCAACTTTAGATCTGGTTCTTCTATTTGCAGTAAGCTCTCTCTCAGCATTTCTTTCAAAAGAGTGCAGATAAAAATTAGACAATGTGGTTACTTTTTTCTTTCCATAATATATTTTCTGTCTGATTGTGTGACATTTTAATGATAGTTTGTCAAATAACTGTATAGAGAAACCTGAATAAAAGAAATACAAATTATTTGGGCCTTAAAGTGCTGCCTGAGCAGACAGTTTCTCTTAAGTCATAAAAGGAATGCTCTCAATTTGAGGGCTGATGGAAAAATTATTTTTCCTAAGGACTGAAATTATTTTTAAAGGATAGATTTTGTTTAATTATGCACATAATATGAATCTATTGATAACTGGATGGAACCAGTTCAGTAAATTATGAAAAAAAAACCCATAATAAATTCATATGCATCTTTCTCATGCTATGTCTTGACTGTGCTTTACTGTCAAAGCAATCTGACTCAGAGCACACATAGAAATTCCTAGAATAGGAATAACTTGACTGACATGTACTTTAAGATGTTATTTTTACTGAACCAGGAGTTTCATAATCTAGTTACCAATACTTCTGAAACAAAGGCAGATCCCACCAAGTTGGTGCTAAGTGATTGTAAGCTGGCATGAGGGGTGATCTGTAAAGAAAAGAGGTAGACTGGCCACTTCTCAAGTTTTGAATATAAACCCATGAATTCTTACCTAACATTTTAGCTTCACTCTTTGACATTGTGGGTGCAGCTTTATAGGAATTAGTTTTACCTTACTGGATACTGTGTCCAACTCTAGAGCCCTCAACAAAGGCAGGACATGGACATGAAGGAGCAGAGTCCAGAGGAGAGCCACAAAAATCAGGGGGCTGGAACTCCTCTGCTATGAGGACAGGCTGAGAGAGCTGGCGTTGTTTAGTTGTTGCAGAAGAGAAGGCTCTGGGGAGACTTGCAGTACCTGAGGGAGGCTACAAGAAGGGTGCAAAGGGACTGTTTGCAAAAGCCTGCAGGGACAGGACAAGGGCAATGGTTTGATGCAAGAGAAGAGGAGACTTAGGTAGGATGTTAGGAACCTGTTTTTTACCATGAGGGTGATGGAAGACTGCAACAGGTTGCCTAGGGAGGTAGTTGAGGCCCCATCCCTGGAGATCTCCAATGTGAGACTGGACAAGGCTGTGAGCAGCCTGATCTAGTGGAGGATGTCTCTGCCTCAGTGCAGGGGGGTTTGACTTTTGGAGGGGTTTGACCTTTGTAAGTCCTTTCCAATCCAAACCATTCTATGTTTCAGAATGCCAAAAAATACATAGAAGGAGCCTTGAATCAGAGTGTAGCTGCTTGCAGGATATTTCCACAAAGAATGCTTTATTACCTGAGTCACTGGATAGTGCTTACTAATTTTTTTTTTAAGCCAAACAAAATTTAAAAAATACAATTAAGAAAGGCAAAAAAACCCAAACCAACCTCCCTCTCCTCCCCTCCAAAAAAAAAAGCCAACACCAAATAAGTAAGTAAAACTAAAGAGAAGCAGGATCTTTATGAGACACAGAGAAAAGGGAGCTTCAAGTGCCAACTAGTCCCATTCTGTGCAGCTGTGCATGGTATGGTGTGTAGGCTCCAGCTTGAGAAGTGTGCAGCTGTGCAACTGCTCTGCTCACACCTATCATATGGCCAGACCTTTAAGTGCCAAAGGAGATTGAGGCTTAGAATGTCTGGGTCATATTTTCTTAGATTTGATATTTTAGCTAATGGCATCCATAGTTGCTTAATTGGAATTGAGTCTGGATGAAGAGAGTAGCAGGAGTAAATTAAAGTGTGCCGCAGAGAAAACCATTCACTGAGAATTATGCTGGCTGCAGAACATCCAAAATGTGACTAAGCAGGGTGTCAACATACTGGTTCTGTATATTTTAAACACCAGGATTTTCTTCATCACTGTAATATAATATGAAAGAAAAGCAAAGCAAACAACATAACAATAGAAGTAATGAATAATATTGTATTCCCTTTGGTGTTGATTGTAATGAACACCTGTCTGAGCAGGGTTCAAGGAAATTAATTTACTAAACTGATGTATTTCAATCCATGCAAACCCTGTATGAGTAAGATCTGGAGTCTGAAAAGGGTCATAATATTTCAACAGTAAAAGGTGATTCTTATGGACATCTCTGAAAATATTGAGTGTGCTTGGAAAGTAAATAGTGAGTGATACATTGTGTGTTTACCTTTCACCCTGTTCAACCTTAGCATTGTTTTGTTGTTCTGCAGTGCAGTGAAGGTACTAAAATGACTTTCTTGTCTTCTCTCTATTTTTCATGTTGTACTAGTTAGTGCTTGATCTACCATTCATAATGGTGTTGATAACTCCTAAATAATTTCATTCCATTCTCTGTGTTTACTTTTTAAGATGCACTGTCTGAGGAATGCAGTGTGATGTCAGGAAGTTTAACACAGGCAAGGAAGGGTCAAGATAGAGAAAAGAGCTGTATAGTTTCATCTGCAGCCAGTGGATCCTACTAAGAGTAGAGCTGATCTATAAAAATAGGTGGATACTACCACATCTGGTTCAACCAAGCCCTATTTTGTTTTATATCTGGTATATGTNCTGTGCTAGTGGGAGGTGTCCCTGCCTATGGCAGGGGGTTGGAACTAGATGATCCTTGAGGTCCCTTCCAACCTTACCATTCTATGATTCTATATTTGTTCAGAACGTTGTTAGAGTTATTACAGAGTTGGTTAGATGTCTGTTGTGCCTGACCTGCTGTTGGATTGTGTTTGAACTTGGTGATAGTGTTCCACAGGGGTGATTACACACTTAGGGGGTGGTGGTTTTTTAGATAAGATATTTGTATTTATTAATCTGGGAAACTTTGACTTCTTATTCCTAAAAATGTTTTGATTCAGTCCTGGAGAATGGAAGTTTACATTTTCCTGTAGTAATTCGTAGTCCTCAGAACAGTGGACTGCTGCTGCACTCAAACACTTGATTATTCAGTGTACTTCTTTCTGATCTGGATAGTCTTTCTTTGAAGACTGAAAGGTGGTTATCCTCTAAGGTCTTGCTTTTCAGATTCCTGCTTGACTGTAACTTCAGAACTGTTTGCTTTCAGCTGTAGATTATATATAAACACTAAAGAACAAACCCTGACACCTACATCCTGTTACCCAGAACCTTCACCTGTGATAACCATACTGTATCTCATCCCATAATGTTAAATCATTCATCACTAAGATCTCTTATGTAACCTGGAACCTCAGTCCACAGATAAACACTGTTTATCATAATGCAGTAATAAAATGTAGTCATTTCCCACTCATTCGCCTATTTTTTTAACTCCAGATGATCACTTCTGCCTGTGTCTTGCCCATGTTATGTATTCCACATTTGTATGAGCTTTCAAGATACAGTTGCTTCTACATTATTAAATCCTTTTCATTACATATTCTTTAAGGAATGATGAATGTAATAGTTATTAGGACCACAAAGATGATCTAAGGGCTGGAATATCTCTGCTGTGACGGTAGCCTGAGGGAGCTCGGGTTGTTCAGTCTGGAGAAGATTCTGGAAGGAGGACCTTAGAGCTCTCTTCCAATACCTGAAGGCATCCTATATGAATGCTGCAGAGGGACTTTTCATAAAGGTGTCTAGCAACAGGACAAGTGGGAATGGTTTGAAGCTGAGGGAGAGTAGGTTTAGACTGGATCTTAGGATGAAATTCTTCGGTATAAGGGCAGTTGCCCAGAGAGGTTGTGGCTGCCTTCTCCCTGGGGATGCTTAAGGCCAGGCTGGATGAGACCTTGAGCAGCCAAGTCTAGCTGAGAGGTGTCCCTGGCCATGGTGGGGAGGTTGGAGTAGATGATCTCTAAAGTCCTTTCTAACCTAAGCCATTCTATGAATTATCAATGATAAGAACTTACTGCAATCTGGGGCTATACAACTGCAATTTCTGTAGTGTTATGCAGTATGCTATGTTCAGTTTTAAAGTTCAATATCATTAATATGCCAAGAATCCACTACAAATTTTCTCTGTAATTTGTAAAACTTAAAGCTGTGCTTTGTAGGATGGCAGAATGAATTAGTAAGAGGCTGGCATTCCTATTAAAGGTTACTGATTCATGTCCTAGATTGGCAAAAGAAAGCTCTCTGATACTAATCTGAAGACAGTATGAAATTCTGCCTTAAAAATCAACTATTTAAAAAATCTCAACTTCTTTAGGACTGAGTATTACAATTTCTTGTTTGTTCTTGGAAATTCTTATTAACAAGAGTTATCTCCTGCAAAATTCTGCCTGTAAACCATGCATTTCCTAATCTCTAAGTGTTTCAGCACAAAAATCGTTCTGCATTCTGTGTGTGTAAGACTAAGGAATTACCAGAACTTCAAGTAGATATTGAGGTAGTTCATTGGGTTTTCTTCCCCCAACAGCTACAAGCAGGGTGGGAAAAAGCCAAGTGCCAGTTTGTTTCTCCTCCAGGTACTTGAACTAGCTGATGTCATTCCAGGACATGAGCTTTTGAATTTGTTTATTTGCTCCACTGACAGAAGTATATGCAACTCTGAGAGCTCTTCATCTTAGTGCAGTACTTGAGTGAGATTTTTGTGGTGTTGAGGAGGACTCCAAGCAATCTTCAGCAGAATACCTGTGTTTCTACATGGGATTTCCAGTCAAATGTACATGAAATGTTTAAATTAATTAAATTGTGTGAGATACAGCTCAAGCCATATATACCAGCTTGATAAGTATAATAGAATCATAAAATTGTTTGGGTTGGAAAAGACCTCTTGAGATAAGTCCAACCATCAAGACCTCTGATCCAGGCTGGAAAGGACCTCTGAGATCATCAAGTCCAGATAGGAAACACTGGTCCAAAGAACTCTTTTGAGCTAGCCATTAGGGTCAGTTTTCTTAATATATGTGAATTACCATGGTTTAGTTTTTGACAATTAAATTAATTCCTTCTCAAGCTGCAGAGGTTTGGTTGAGTTTATGTTGTGGTTTTTGTTTTTTTTTTTTACAGAAAAGGTTTGACCCAAACATGAAATCAAAAGGAAGGCAGTAGAGAATTGATAAAACTTAAGGTTGGAAGAAGCCCAATCTTTAGTATATGCCTCTCCTGTAATGTAGAATACTGCCTAGCAGACTGAGGTTGAATAGGTCAGCTTCTGTTTGGTATAATGGGAGACTGACATGGTCCAGGTTATGAAAGACATGGAATTAGCTCAATAATGTACTGAAGGATGTGTCAGAATAGAGAAAAAACAGAGGGGAGAGGAACCAACAAACAAACAAAAAACCCCAAAACACAAACCCAACTCAAAGCATAAAAATAATGCCAAAACCACCCCAAAAAAACCAAAGCCACAGGTCTGAAATGAGGCTGCAAAGCAATTCCTTCAGCATAAGTCTGCAGTTAACATTTTGGTGCCTGTTCAGGGAGCTGCCATTCACTCCAAAGGCACTGCAGGTTGTGCACAGGTCAGGAACTGATTCAACTGGAAAATATTTCTGTTTTCCTGTGTTCTTTTGCAGCCTGTTCTCTTTGCAAGTGTGGCTCTTTCTGTGATTATGAAAGCCACAGCATGGGACACAGTGAAGGGCAAGGCAATGGGAGAAGGTAGCTGGCAGCAGTATCCTGCTTAAGGCATAGAGGCACTAAGTTTCTAAGCATAGTCTCTGCTGTCTCTACACTGCAGCTCTGATTTGGTGCTGGTACAAATCCTGAACAAACAGATCCCATGTGTTTGTGCAAAGCTGTATTTGAGCTTAGTAAGATCAAGTGAGGTCTTAATCAATGTGGAACTCATTTATGAAAAATAAAATAAAATTATTATATGTAAATAAGCAAAACGGGAACAAAGTGAAATGCAGGAAAACAGGGGTTGACCTGCTGTAAACTAGCTCCATGGAGAAGGACCTTGGAGTCCTGGTGGACAAGAAGTCTGGCCTTTGTGGCCAGAAAGGTCAGTGGTATCCTGAAGTACATTAGGACTGTGGGCAGCAGGTCAAGGGAGGTACTCTGCCCTAGTGAGGCTACAACTGGAGTACTGTGTCTAGTTCTGGGCTCCCCAGTTCAAGAGGAACAGGGAAACTCTAGAGAGAGTCCAGTGGAGGTCAGCAATATTTGTGTGTAAGTACCTCCAGCTTCATCGTTCTTGGGAGAAATGCTTCTGATAGGTGGTGTGAGGTGAGTTGTGGAGAACATAATGGCAGCATTATATTTCCTGTCACATTCTAATCCTTGTGAGTATCTCATAGTGAGATAGAAGTAAAAAGCTATTTCATTCCTAGGCAAAATTACTGCATTGAACAGCATCCATTTTCCTGTTTAGTTTTTATTTTTAATGGAATTATGCTAACATACATGTGCTTCATGGTAATGTGAGGGGTAATTAATCAATGTGAGATGATTTTTAAAGACTCAATTTGTTTATTAATATTCAATATTCAGAACTCTCGCCACCCTGATCACTAATTTTAATAATAATCTATTCTTCACATCAGTCATGGAAGCTTTATACAGGTAATAACATAGGCTCTAGAGATAAGTAGTAATAATATAACATTAATTGAACTCAATTGAACTGGAAGAGATGGTTCCATGGTCAATGTACTGCTTGCCGTCAATACTCCACTTGCCCACTAGATGGACTCAAGGAGCTCCTTTCTGCTTATGGCAGAAGGCAATGGTGAATTACAAGAGGCTCACAAAATATCTGCCAACTCGTGGTACTAGCTGCAGCTTCAGGCAGTACCCAAATGCTTTCAGGAAGTTCTGTTACTGTCTTGTCATCTGGTGAGATTTCTGATTCTTCCCAGGATTCAGAGAAAAGGAGGCAGACAATCTCTGACCTGGTCCTGATCACCTCTGGATGATCTGTGTATCTCCAGGACTCCCCATCTTGGCAGGAGGCTTTAGGTGCAGGCAGGATGTCTTGCAATGTGCAGTCTCAGCACAGTGTCACGCTGGCTGTGCAGGCTGATCGCATGGAGGCATTTAGAGCCTGTTCATCGTAAACTGAACTCGGGGAGTTTCCAGGAAGTTCAAGATGCAATGAGGCAGTAGCAGAGCATGGATACAATGGCAGATCCCATTGTGTCACCTGCTTATCTCTTTTTATCAGTACAGCTCAAGACTAATGTGCCTTTGGACATAGAATAGCCAGTCAAAATGGCAGTTAGCAGAGCTTGACCACATTAGGTGAAGCCATAGGCTTGCTTTACCCTTTTTAGGGCAGAACACAGGCCTTGCACAAGGCATACACAAACTAAGCATGTGTACCTTGTTTACCACAGGATGTAAACAACTCTGGGCAGGCCAGAGTCCTTAGACTCAGTGGCTCCAGGCTCTTTGTCCTCTTTCCCACAGTTGCTTCTCCCCATAGCAAAAGGAGGGAGAGCAGAAAAGCATGTCTGGGCAAGCCAGGAGACATATAGGCCTATTTTGGCCTGCTTAGGTCTACCATGACACATGGCTAGGAAGGAAAGCTGTGTAGCTTGAAGGTCTTTTGTTACTGCAGAGATGACCTTTCTGCAAGGTCTTTTTGAAATAAAATTAATAGCTCTTACATCTGGACAACTTGAAAAACACAGAAGGGTGGAAAAGTGTCTGCCTCTCTTTTAGGTCACTCTTCAAATGCTTAATGAACCTGAGTGATGTTCAAACACTTTGTGCCTTTCACTTCTGTTTCCAGCTTATAACCCAATTCTTAAATTGAAATTAATTTATTCCACAAGGTACTATTATGTAAAATGAAGATTTGTTAAACAGTGTTTGTGTTTGTAGGGATTTGCTGGTTCTGTGGAAAAATAGTCAAATTTGGGGGGTTTTCCCCTCTGTACTGGAGATTCTTTAGCAACAATTCTAACTGTTTTCATGTCAAAGGAATTTAACTAATAACATATCCAACTTTTATTGAAGGAAAAGGTGTGGAGACACACTGTAACCTACTTGATGAGAAGAGGAGGACAGAGATAGAAGCCAGCTGTAGATGTACCATGTTTGACTTCAGCATGAGGGTGGTGGAACAAGTTGCCCATGGAGGTACTTGAGGCCCCATCCCTGGAGGTATTCAAGGTCAGGCTTGATAAGTCTCTGAGCAACCTGATCTAATGGAGGATGTCCCTGCTGAGTGCAGGGGGCTTGGACCAGATGACCTTTGGAGTCCCTTCCAACCTAATGCATCCTGTGACTTTGTGAACTACAATTGTAAACCACAGTAATAAAACAGGTCTTGGTACAGCGCAGTTGAGCAAATTAAAGCAGATATTTATTACTGAGGCAGGACACAGTTTGGCACTGCTAGGTCGAAATCTTCCTCAGTTTACACAAACAAAAAATATTAACCTTAGACTATGGTGTATGGCTTGGAATTGCTTTCCTCCTGAGACATCAGCCAGAGATACGGAGCTTTGACACAGTTATCTCTTGATNATGACCTTTCTGCAAGGTCTTTTTGAAATAAAATTAATAGCTCTTACATCTGGACAACTTGAAAAACACAGAAGGGTGGAAAAGTGTCTGCCTCTCTTTTAGGTCACTCTTCAAATGCTTAATGAACCTGAGTGATGTTCAAACACTTTGTGCCTTTCACTTCTGTTTCCAGCTTATAACCCAATTCTTAAATTGAAATTAATTTATTCCACAAGGTACTATTATGTAAAATGAAGATTTGTTAAACAGTGTTTGTGTTTGTAGGGATTTGCTGGTTCTGTGGAAAAATAGTCAAATTTGGGGGGTTTTCCCCTCTGTACTGGAGATTCTTTAGCAACAATTCTAACTGTTTTCATGTCAAAGGAATTTAACTAATAACATATCCAACTTTTATTGAAGGAAAAGGTGTGGAGACACACTGTAACCTACTTGATGAGAAGAGGAGGACAGAGATAGAAGCCAGCTGTAGATGTACCATGTTTGATTTCAGCATGAGGGTGGTGGAACAAGTTGCCCATGGAGGTACTTGAGGCCCCATCCCTGGAGGTATTCAAGGTCAGGCTTGATAAGTCTCTGAGCAACCTGATCTAATGGAGGATGTCCCTGCTGAGTGCAGGGGGCTTGGACCAGATGACCTTTGGAGTCCCTTCCAACCTAATGCATCCTGTGACTTTGTGAACTACAATTGTAAACCACAGTAATAAAACAGGTCTTGGTACAGTGCAGTTGAGCAAATTAAAGCAGATATTTATTACTGAGGCAGGACACAGTTTGGCACTGCTAGGTCGAAATCTTCCTCAGTTTACACAAACAAAAAATATTAACCTTAGACTATGGTGTATGGCTTGGAATTGCTTTCCTCCTGAGACATCAACCAGAGATACGGAGCTTTGACACAGTTATCTCTTGATGGCTGAGGATGGCTGGCTGTGAACTGGTGTGGAAGAGAACTGTTAAGGGAAAATAGCTTGTGGCATAGCTTCTTGTCACGTTCTCCTTTTATCTTGACTTACGAAGGTTGTCATGCCATTGTCACAGGGCTCTGATAGGAAAGGGAAGTGTTAGAAGTCTGAACTCTGCAGACTGTAGTGGTGTGTAACACAAGAGTGTGACTCAGTTAATCATTGATAAACAGCAATACATGGGCTGCAATCCTGAGTTTCTCAGCCCTGCTTCCTGCAACTGTGTAGAGCTGAGCCCAGTAAAGTAAATAACCTTTGATCTGAAATGAGACTTTCACTTGGTTATACCAGTATGCTTTTACAGTATTCTTCTTGTTGCTCAGCATCTTTAGCCATTTTGAAGCCTTTAATGACTTCACCAAAGGTAGCTGAGAAATAGTTCTTGCAGTATTTTGTTTGTTTGTTTGTTTTCCTTCAAAAGCATTCAAAGATTTGATAACTTGCAAAGAAGGAGGAGTCAGCAGGTTTACTTTTTATTCTGCAGTGAGTTTTGATTGAATAACCCTTCCTTACAGGTAAGCACTATTAAGCTAATGTGGCTATGACTGGTTAGTCTGTAACATTGATAGCAAGAAGAATCCGTCTAGCCACAATTTGTTTGACACTGGTTAATGATGAGTACTTGTGGAGTGGAGATAAGGAAAGGGCAAATGTGTCAATATTCTCACTAAAATATTTTCTGTCTCCTTGTTAGGAATTATGCAAAATAAATAATCTATATGAATTTTGATATCCCGGTGGATTGTTACTAACTATGAAAATAGTTTATTAACATTACATCTTGCCAGAAAACTTATTTATAAGGTTCAAAATGCACAGTTTGGGTACTTACACACAGAGGGAACAGGCAAAACTGGAACAGTTTAAGAGGTAACCAGCAAGTGCAAACATTATACTGGAAGAGAAGGTTCTTGCAGTCACTATACCGCTTGTGGTTAATCATCCTACTTATCCACTGGATGGACACAGGAAGCTCCTTTCTGCTTATGGCAGAAGGCAATTAGTGATTACAAGAGGCTTTAAGTATTTACTCACAAAATATTATCAGACAGTATCCAAAGCATGTGGAGGGGTTGCAGTTGGTGGTCTCAAAGCCTTTAGAGCCTTTGGAGTTTTCCCAGGCTCTTTTCTCAGGCAGCTAGGAGTCTGGCACAGTCTCTGACCTGGTTCCTCTTGATTCTTCCCTTGCAGGGGGCAGGCAGGATGCAATGCCATGTGCAGTCTCGGCACAATGTGACATTTAGAGCCTGTTCCTGGCATTTAGAGCCTGTTCCTGGTAAACTCAAGGCAGTGGAGTTTCCAGGCAGTTCAGGATGCAATGAGGCAGTAGCAGCAATGGCAGCAGGACGCATGAATACAACAGCATAGAGCACGTTGTGTCGCCTGCTCATCCCTCAATACAGCCCAAGACTAATGGGCCTTTGGACATAGATTAGCCAATTGAGATGACATTTTGCCAAGCTTGACCATATTAGGTGAAGCCAGGGCTTTTGTTTTCCTTTCCCGTGGCTGCTTCCCCCAGCACAGAAGAGGAGTAGCAGGGGAATGTGTCTGGGCAGGCCATAGTCCTTAGATTCAGTGCCTCCAGGTTCTTTGTCCTCTTTCCCGTGGTTGTTTCTCCCCATAGCAGAAGGGGGGACAGCAGAAAAACATGTCTGGGCAAACCAGGACATGTATAAGCCTATTTTGGTCTATTTAGGCCTACTATGACACTCCTTCATAAATCTTAGACTTACCAAATTTGATGCTGGATCTTTATGCTTTTTTTTTTTTTTTTTTTACAACCCCCCTTTACAAGCTTTTCTAATTAATGTTGAAACTCATCTAGGTTTTCTGCTCTTCTGTGACAATGATTTAATTTTTTAATTGTCTGTGACTCCTTTCTTTTTAATTAACTTAATTTGATACTTTCTAGTTGCTGTGAGAAATGAGGAAGAACTGAAGTAGTTCTTGTCCTACTCTCCCTACTTATCACCCTCAGACTCTTCTCGAGGTTGGGACTTCTACACCTCTCCTGCTCTCGTTCTTTCTTCCCAACTTTTAGCTCTTCTTTGGTAGATTGAAAAATGTTTTGTTTATTTTTCATTGCAAAATGTCCTTGCACAACCTTTGATCATTCCTGTTAGGTTATTCTGTATTGCTTCTAGGTTTACTTTAGCTTGGAGGAAGTTCACCAGCAATGGTACTGAATCCACCCATGTGTATCTTAATTATGTTGTAAATATCTTAAGTAAAGGATAATTAAATTATACAGTGTGGAACACAGAGGCATGTATACACGGAATATAGGCATAGCCTTCCAGTACTTGAAGGGGACCTACAAGAAGGCTGCAGAGAGATGTTTCCAAAGGCCTGCTATGAGGACAGGTCATGGAGCTAGGGTTGTTCAGCCTGCAGAAGAGAAGGCTCTGAGGAGACCTAATAGCAGCCTGCCAGTACCTGAAGGGGGCTACAGGAAGGCTGCAGAGGGACTGTTTGCAAAGGCCTGCAGTGATAGGACAAGGGCAATGGATTGAAATTAAAAGAGTAGATTTAGATTGGATTTTAGGAACAAGTTCTTTACCATGGGTGTGATGGAACACTGGAACAGGTTGCCCAGGGAGGTAGTTGAGGCCCCATCCCTGGAGATCTCCAAGGTGAGGCTTGACAAGGCTGTGAGTATCCTGATCTAGTGGAGGATGTTCCTGCTGACTGCAGGGAGCTTGGACTAGATGACCTTTGGAAGTCCTTTCCAACATGAACCAGTATCAACTGTACCTGTTTCTCTACTGCTATTAGTAATTTTAACAAATGCAACTGTATTTTTATTACAGTTTTTAGAAAATAATTTTATGTTGGTCATTTTATGTTAGAAAGGCAAGTTTGTCTTTTGAGGGGAACATGACTGCTTGTTGGCCTTCATATCTACTGCCCTAAAGGTTCAATAGGTTTATGATTTTCAGCAAGCTTTGACAGAGGTTTTTCTTCACATAGAGTGAAATGTTAAGGAAAATAAAGCTCTGGAGTTACTACGGCACTACTGTAGTTCAAGTTCAAGGCTGTTCTGTTAACAACTTAAATAACAAATTTCAACATAGTTTGGAGCCCTTGAGAAACACTTTGACACATTTAAACTCATTTACAGTAAGGACAGCAGATGTATTTTATTCTTTGCTGCATCATTTAACTGCTGTTACCAATGAGTATTTATGAATGACTCTAACAGGCAATTACAGGCAGCAGACAAGCCAACACTTAGAGTGATTTTTGGCTCTAAACTATGCTGTGGGAAGAAGCCATTAACAGCAAATTTGTAACCAATGAGGCTTAGAATAATAGAATATATTAATACTGTGTGTTAGAGAGCAAGAGAATCAAGCAATTGCTCTACTATACACACACTATGGGAGTACACATTGGAGCTTTCATTTAGGGGTGGGGAGTGCCTGATTTACAGATACATAAAGCAGAGAACAAGAAAGAAACTCCAAAAAGTCATAACCAAACCCCCCAAAATGTTTTAAAGGGCAAATACAAATATGCCTGTAACTTGCATACTAACGAATTTCACGCAAGAAAAATAGGAATTGGTGAATTAGATGTGGAAATTCCAGTTGTTAGCCCTGGCATTTGGAGAGTCTTCTCTTTGTTGATATAAATTTAAAATTAATGGGAACAAATTCTGCACCAAGAGGGTAGTAGAACACTGGAATGGGTTGTCCAGGGAGGTAGTTGAGATCACATCTCTGGAGATATTCAAGATCGGGCTCTGGGCAACCTGATCTAGATGAGGATGTCCCTGCTGACTGCAGAGGGGACTGGACTGGATGGCCTTTTGAGGTCTCTTCCAACCCTGACCATTCTTTAATTCTGTGATCCTAAGTGGAGGAATGAGTAGTTGGTAGAAATATTGTTGGGTTTTTTATTTTACTTAATACCTGCAATTTGAAGTGCTCGCAGTTTTTCCAGAGTCATCAGCACACCAAAAAAATGTCTGTGATATAAATGTTAACAATACAGAATTTGACCAGAGGAAAGTGCTGACACCAACTAAGCTGAATAACTGGATTGTTAGCTCTGTTATTTCTGTGTATCTTTAGAGTACATCCAAGCTTTCGCTATAAGCTTATGTAAACATTACCTAAATTGAAATTGCAAATCAAATTTAATTTGTCAATCTGCTCAGTGCTGGGTCCTTAGACACTGTTTGGCATTATTGACCTCACCTGGAGTACTGCATCCAGCTCTGGAGCCCTCAGCACAGAAAGGACATGGACGTGGTGGAGCAGGTCCAGAAGAGTGCCATGAAGATGATCAGGGGCTGGAACACCTCTGTTATGAGGATAGGCTGAGGGAGCTGAGGTTGTTCATCCTGGAGAAGAGAAGGCTCCAGGGAGACCTGATAGCAGCCTGCCAGTACCTGAAGGGGGCTATAAGAAGGCTGCAGAGTGACTGCTTGTAAAGCCCTGCAGTGGTAGGACAATGGTTTGAAATGAGAGCAGAGTAGATTTAGGTTGGATGTTAGGAACAAGTTCTGCACCATGAGGATGATGGAATACTGGAACAGCTTGCTCAGGGAGGTAGTTGAGGCCCCCACCCTTGACAAGGCTGTGAGCAACCTGATCTAGTGGAGAATGTCCCTGCTGACTGCAGGGAGGTTGGACTAGATGACCATTGGTGGTCCCTTTCAACTCAATCAATTCAATGATTATTGGTCTGATTTTAAGTGTTAGACCCTGAGCCTTCAATGATTGAGTGATGTTAAAGTAGAATATTGCTGAGGGTAAAATTATAGGTGTATGTAGTTGTGTAAAATAGACACCATGTGGCAAAAGATCAAAATGGACACCATAAGGCAGAAGATCTATAGCTCACTGTTTTGCATGGCAAGAGTAAATTGATGTATTGATGCCTGTAACAGGATCTCAAGTAAGACTACTATCACTTGGTTATCACATGGGAAGGTAGTAATGGAGAAGTGTAGCATAGTTTTTAATCTTCTGCCTGTCTGTCTTTGCAGGCAGACTGAGTAATTTTCATTGGAGGGGTGGACTGTTGAGCTCAGGGAAAGAGCTGGGAGGACCACAGGGTCAAAGGCATGATTTTGTGTCTCCTCAGTGCTTCAGAGTTCAGCTGGCCAGCCACCGGTGACACAGTGCAGAGGCTGATCTCAAAGCCTATGCTAGGTCATGTCCTGGTCTATGACTAGGACAATAGGATGTGTTGTGCTTCCCTTAGGTTTACAAGTGATACCAAGTTGGAGGGGAATAATTGATATGCAGGGAGAGAGACAAGACTTAAAGTAGTCTGACTTTAGATGGGGGGGTGGATGATGGAAACTTCATGACATTCAGCCAACACAAATGTGAATTCATGCACCTGGGTTGGAATAATCCACTGCTCAGGCTGGGGCAGTGTCAGTTGACCAGCCTTGTAGAAGTGCAGACACACTGCATGTTGAGCTCCATTAGCAGGGGCGTAGCCTGCAGATAGCAGGAGCTATTATGAGCATATGGGCCTGCATCTGGAAACCTGCTTTCAGCCTCCTAGAGCAGGGCACCTACTGTGAAAGTTCAGTCTAGCACAAGTCAGCTAAGGTGTTTGGGAAGCTGTAGCCTGTGATGGGAGGAGAGACTGATAAAACTGAGTTTGTTTAGAAAAGATCAGAAGAGAAGAGAAGATGTAAGGGGAATCTCATTGCAGCCTTCCAGTCCCTGAATGTCTCATGGTTGCAGAGAGGCAGGACTAGATTCTTCTTAGATATCTGCAGTGTAAAACTAGGAGGCAAAGGTAACAAGTCACGCTGGGGAAATCCCACTTTGTTAGAAGTGGAAAGTGAGGAAAAAATATCACTATGGACAAGTTTCACACTGGATTTTACCATCTTTTCCCATTAAGCAGCATCACTGAATGTCAATGCTTGCCCTGCTTAGGCATAGAATCATAAACTCATAGAATGGTAAGGTTGGAAGGGACCTCAAGGATCATCTAGTTCCACCCCCCTGCCATAGGCAGGGACACCTCCCACTAGTACAGGTCACTCAAGGCCTCGTCCAACCTGGCCTTGAACACCTCCAGGGAGGGAGCAGCCACAACCTCCCTCGGCAACCTGTGCCAGTGCCTCACCACCCTCACTGCAAAGAACTTCCTCCTAACATCCAGTCTAAATCTCCCCTCTGCCAGTTTAAACCCATTGCCCCTTGTCCTGTCATTGCAAGACCTTGTCAATAGTCCCTCCCCAGCCTTCCTGTAGGCCCCCTTCAGATACTGGAAGACTGCTATAAGGCATGACCTTAAGAAGTTTGTTTCCATTCTATGGTTCTGTGTTGTATAAATGAGCAGGTGGCAGTGGAGAAACTTCAGGATATGTAGACAAAATAATGCCAGTCTGGCACAAAATTACAAATATTTGGGAAATCTGAGTGTTGTGTACAACAGAAGCTTCTTTAAACCATAATGGAATTAGAACAGGCAGAAAAACTTTTCTGGAGGGCAGATGAAGCGATTAGGTTTAGGTTAAATCTCTTCTTCAATGTTCTGGGTGCTTCCTAAGGCTGTCACTGGTATCAGTGGACACTTGTTTTTCCCCTGAAAATTGAGTTTGGTGATATCTGTTAATTCTGAATTAACTTTAATTTTAATGACAGGTATATTGCATAAGAGCTGAGATGCTGGCAAAGACATTTAGTGAGAGGGACGCTTCTAATAAGATAAAACTAAACTAATTTTATCTTCGCTCTGGATAAGCATTGCCAAATTTTTGCTGCTTAGTCATAAGTTTGTTGATGATCTTTTTCAAACTTTAGCATTGAAGTATAGCAAGATTATAACAATACCACACTGTGAAGGAAATTGCATTGGGTTTTTAACTTCCCAGATTTCATCTCCCTCATGAGAAAATTCCACAGTAAAGCTGCATTTAGGGACTCCCATTTTAAAGAAGTTAGAATCATTATTTTCATTGGTCACATTTTTGATTCTTCTGGTGTCTGTCTGGAAGAAAAAAATGTGATTCCCATATCACAGTATCACCAAGGTTGGAAGAGACCTCTAAGATCATCAAGTCCAACCCATCACCACAGACCTCAAGACTAGACCATGGCACCAAGTGCCACGTCCAAACGTGCCTTGAACACCTCCAGGGACGGTGACTACCCCACCTCCCTGGGCAGCCCATTCCAGTGGGGAATGACTCTCTCAGTGAAGACCTTTCTCCTCACCTCGAGCCTAAACTTCCCCCTGGCGCAACTTGAGATTGTGACCTCTTGTTCTGGTGCTGGTTGCCTGAGAGAAGAAAGAAACATCAAGCATGTTTCCAGAGAATCTTGTAAAACATACAATATAATATATGTGATCCACACTGTTACTCCCAGTGCACTCCAAAGGACTGAATAAAACAGTCATGAGAATGAAATGTCATGGGATGAGAAAGCTGTGCTGTCAGATTTTGGTTTGCAGATATTTACAGATCCTAACTTCAAGTATAGGCTTCAAGTGGGGGGGGGGGAAGGAATTTAGTACTTTTTTTTTTTTTTTTTTTAAT
>WBNM01028425.1:0-12097 GCA_013399055.1 Ramphastos sulfuratus | reverse complement strand
TTTTTTTACAGCTTAACAGTCTTACCAAGTACCAAATTTGCCTGAGCGTAGATTCATAGAATGGGTTGGGTTGGAAGGTACCTTAAAGGTCATCTAGTTCCAACCTCCCTGCCATGGGCAGGGACACCTTCCCCTAGAACACATTGATCAAGGCCTCATCCAGCTTAGGTTAAACACCTCCAGGGAGGGAGTATCCATAATGCTAGTCTGTATCTCATTTCTTACTAGAGAGAAGCTAAATGTCAATCAGAAGAGTTAATCATAGGGAGATACAATGAGAAGTTTGTTTGTTGCAAAATAAACCCCTTTCACTGCATTGTGCAGTGACTGCACAGTGACAACAACAGGAACAAATCACCAAGGTGGGTACAGTGCTGCTCCTAGTATCACTTCTCTTCATGTTCAGGCAGTATTTTTGTGTGAGGCTGTGTGTGGTGAAATGCAGATTGTTGGGATGTTTTGCATAGCTTTTTGTTTATTTTTTCAGTTATTCTTTTCACCTCATTTGAGGAACTATTTGCCCTCCAGATACTACTGTGGATTAGGGCTTTTTGACACTATTGTAGCATCGACTTTTTCTCTCCTGATATGTGACTCTTTGTGGGAATAACTCATTTTTAATTTGATTGTAGTAGGGCTGATGTCCTCTGCATGACCACCCACCAAGCCAGCAGGTAGCTGCACTCCATTAGAGCTCTTCCCCCAACAGTCACGGCATGACTGTAAGCTAAGGGGGCACACCTGCTGTTCACACCATCGAGTGTCCTACTTAGAGAACTTCTGATAGAGAGTGAAAGATTCTTGATTTCTGTGATCTGCATTTTCATGTTTCAGGCCTTTTTTTTATCTTTGGTTTGTTAGGCTTTCTTCTCCTTTCAAACTGTTGCGTTTAGTTTTGACCCTCAAAGGTAGAGAAAATAAGGATTTGAGAAACGTTGGGGTTTTGGGGTTTCTTTTGTTTGATTTTTTGTTTGTTTTAATTTCCACTTTAATTTAACTATGATTGTAAATGTGTTACTCATACACAGGATTTGCACAAGAAAATAATTGGTTTTCACAGAATTGTCAGGGCTGGAAGGGACCTCAAAGATCATCCAGTTTCAAGCCTCATGCCATGGGCAGGGACACCTCACACTAGATCAGGTTGCTCAGACCCACATCCAGCTTAGCCTTAAAAACTTCCAGGGATGAAGCTTCCACCACCTCCCTGGGCAGCCTGTTCCAGTGTCTCAGCACCCTCATAGTGAAGAACTTCTTCCTAGCATTCAATCTGAATCTACCCACTTCTAGTTTTACTTTATTCCCCCCAGTCTTATCACTACCTGGCATCCTAAAAGGTCCCTCCTCAGCTTTCCTGTAGCCCCCTTCAGATACTGGAAGGCCACAATATTGTCTCCTTGGAGACCCCAACTCTCTCAGTCTGTCTTCGTAGCAGAGGAGCTCCAGCCCTTTGATCATCCTCCTGGCCCTTCTCTGGACACACTCCAGTATGTCCATATCTTTTCTCTAATAGGGGCTCCAGAAATGGACACAGCATGCCAGGTGGGGTTTCACCAGAGTGGAGTCCCTTCTCAGGGCACTGTGTCCAGGAATATTTTGACTATTGCTTTAAACACTCTTCGCTCTGTGTGAGTTTCCTTTACCATATCCTTTGTGCACTGTCAATTCGTTTATACATTCACCGACTCACTCTTTTTTTGGTAGGTAATTGATCCAATTCTATTATGCAAAACACACTTCCAGCCAAATAATTCAGAGCTATCTGTGAATGAAAGCAGTAGTGCTTTTAATAGGCATGAGTTTATTTCTGATCTGGCTTTTTTGTTTGCTTGGGTTGGGTTGAGCTTTTATTTTGTTTTGCAAAGCAGATACATAGGGTAGATGTGTAACAGTTTTGGTGCATTTTATGCTTACCAGAGGAAGAGGATTTGTCATCTTCTTTTTTTTTTTTTTTGTGTTTTGTTTTGTTTGTTTGTTTGTTTTGTTGTCTTGTTTTGTTTTGATTTGTTGTTTTTTTTCTTGAGATGTGCTACAGCAGGCCAGGTTTAGATGAGACAGTATTCAAATGCTAATCTGATGACCCATTTCAAAACACAAATTAGTATGCAGTCTCTGTCCATAGAGATTAACTGAGAGAACCTGAGTCATTAGCTCAGTTGGCCTTGCCTAGGGATGATTAATTACCCTTCAAAAGGCCAATTCAGTTCATAAAACTTGGATGTTGATGTCTTATTTGTAGCTTTTGAGGTGTCTGCTTCACCAATCATCTCCCGATTCCATCCTTCAACCTCTTAAAAATCCCAAGATTTTTTTTGTTTTAGTCTGTATATTGAATGACCATGAGTCAGCAATGTGTCCTTGTGGCCAAGAAGACCAGTGGCATCCTTGGGGGAGATTAGAAGGGGTGTAGTTAATAGGTTGGGAGAGGTTCTACTCCCTTCCACTCTGCCCTGGTGAGGCTGCATCTGGAGTATTGTCACATTGTATTCTCAGACGCTCAGTTCAAGAAGGACCTCAGGGAAATGCTTGAAAATGTCCAGCACAGAGCCACAATGATGCTCATGGCAGTGGAACATCTTCCTGCTGAGGACAGGCTGAGGGAGCTGGGGCTCTGTAGCTTGGAGAGGAGGAGCCTGAGGGAAGACCTCATTCATGTTGATAAAGATGTGCAGGACAGTGTCAGAAGGACAGAGCCAAGCTCTACTCAGGTATGTCCAATGATAGGACAAGGGGCAATGGGTACAAGCTGGAGCAGAGGAGGTTCCATGTGAGTATAAGGCAAAACTTTTTCTCTGTGAGGGTGACAGAGCCCTGGAACAGGCTGCCCAGAGAGGTTGAGGAGTCTCCTTTTCTGGAGGCATTCAAAACCCATCTGGACATGTTCCTGTGTGACCTGCTCTAGGTAATCCTGCTCTGGCAGGAAGGTTGGACTGGATGATCTTTCTCAGTCCCTTCCAGCCCCTAACATTCTGTAATTCTGTGAAGTGTTGAAAACAGTGACTCGTTCCTTGCCCTGTGAAGGAGGAGAAGGACTTTTGTCTTTCCTTTGATTGTGAAATATTTTAGTACACACATCTGAATGACTTGTCAGAGAGAAGGTGGCTAGGAGCATGTAATTGCTCTCAATATTTTTTCAGATTTAAAAAAAGCCCTTTTTAGATGTTTGCAAGGTAGCACCCACTCAGTGACTTGTGTGGAAGTTCTCTGTTGTGCAAAGCACCATAATGAGCAGCTAGTGAGAATGGTTTTCCCAGCTGCCATAGAATGTCTCAAAAGTTGTAAGGACTGCCATACTACTGTCAAGCTGTCAGGGACTAACTGAAGGTTTTGAAGCATGCTTGCTGGGTTTGTGGATAGGTGATTTTCTGAATGTTCTAGAAAGGCTCCCTTTCCTAAAATACCAAGATGCAAAAGGTGGCAGCTAGATCTCTTTCCCTGTGCATAGTGAATCTGACACCTAAAGTGAGAGAAGTGTCATTTTTCAGAGAGGGTCCATCAGCTGAATTCAATCTGAATTTCTACCAAAGACAACTGAGATACTAAGATAGTTGTAAGCTCTTCTTTAGAAAAGCCCTTTTTGGCATATCAGAGCTCCTGCATGGTGGATGATACAGAAAGTTGTATAATCAAGATGTTTTTATACTCATTCTTTAATCATAGGATGATGTGGGTTGGAAGAGGACCTCCAAAGGTCATCAAGTCCAAACCCTTGCAGTCGGCAGGGACGTCCTGAACTAGATGAGGTTGCTCAGAGCCTTGTCAAGCCTGACTTTGAATGTCTCCAGGGATGGGACCTCAACTACCTCCCTGGGAAATAGAGTTCACAGAGAAAAAAATAACAATATCAGCTTTTACAGAATCGTTGTACTGAGCAATCTACTAATGATTTCTTCACAGAAAGTAGAACTATGTCTGGAAGTGATTTAACATGCAGTAACAGATAAATAACATGTAAATTAATGACTGCAAAGAGTGCCTAGAACTGCTTATTAACGTTTCATAGAGGCTAAAATTTAGACTAATGTAAAACACCCTTGGTGTTTAGAGAAATAAAGTCTTAATACAGGAAGGCAATTTCCTTGCTGTTGAAAATTTAGCTTTAACGTTTAAGAACTCTTTGAAAACCTGATTCTGAGTTAAGGAGATAGTAATTGGTGTGGCTTGTATTGCTCATTTGGTTTGGTTTATTTCTAAAGCAGAGCATTCTTGAGTGACTGGAGATGTTTGAGGTCAGGCTTGACGAGGCTCTGAGCTTTGGTGATCACTTCCAAGCCAAACCATTCAGTGATTCTGTGATTTTGTGATTTACTTTCCTCAGATCCAGTCTAAACTTGCTCTCCCTCAGCTTAAACCTGNTCTCCCCTCTGCCAGTTTAAACCCATTGCCCCTTGTCCTGTCATTGCAAGACCTTGTCAATAGTCCCTCCCCAGCCTTCCTGTAGGCCCCCTTCAGATACTGGAAGGCTACTCTAAGGTCTCCTCGAAACCTTCTCTTCTCCAGGATGCAGAGTCCCAACTCTCTCAGTCTGTCCTCATAGCAGAGCTGCTCCAGCCCTCTGATCATCTTCGTGGCCCTCCTCTGGACCCGCTCCAACAGTTCCATGTCCTTCCTGTGCTGGGGGCTCCAGAACTGCACACAGGACTGCAGGTGGGGTCTTACAAGAGCAGAGTAAAGGGGCAGAATCATCTGTCTTGACCTACTGGCCACACTTGATGCAGTCTAGGACAGAGAGCAGTAAGATAATTTTAAGGATGCAGATGGAAAGGCCTTCATGCTAGTTCTGGTTTTTAAAGGATGTTGGTGATTTTAAGATGATAATGGCTACAAAAATATCCAATTTCAAGTAGCATAACACTTGTTTGGCATCATACCATCATTCTGACAATAAGAGATGTACTCTTCATTATGTTACCCAGGAATGGGAATGCATCCTGCCATTAGAACTGCTGAGATGTATGCACTTCATGGGACATTACAGACAGTACACCAGCCAGCCATCTACTGCTACACTGAACTAAATGACAACTTGCTGAAACATAAAACACTTTTACAGCTATATGTTTTCTTTTTCTATGTCCAGTGACAAACAAGAAACCAGCTCAAGCCTCTATCACAAAGGTGAAGCAATTTGAAGGCTCTACCTCTTTTGTCAGGAGAACACAGTGGATGCTTGAGCAGCTTCGCCAGGTCAATGGGATAGACCCTAACCGGGTGAGTTTAAACAGATCTAGAAAATGAACGTGAAGATTGAGGCTCTTGTGTAACTGATTTGTGAACACGCATTCTTTCACTAATTAAAAGACACCTGGAAAGGTAAGATACAGATTTTAAGTGCAAATTCTTACAGTCAGTGGAATAATGGAATCTGTGAAATATGTTTAATGGGAAAGATAAGAGGAAGACAAAGCTCAGAGTCAGAGGCTTTGTTTTCCCACTACCTTTCCCTACCTTTTTTTTTTAGTTATAAGCCTCTTGAGGTCCATTTTCACATGCACCTGTTTAAGGTTGCTGAGGTTCAAGTTTGTGAAATATTGTGGACCTTACATGTTTTGTAGGATAATTCTCGGGTCCCTTCTGCATTTCCTTGTTTTTTTACAAAGGGTGGTGGTGTGATTTAGGTGTCAATAGCATGTGAATGCTGATTTTGACCAAAAAGAAAACCAGCAAAAGTAAAATAAAGCAAGCAAACCAACCTCCTGTTAGCTAGTTCTTCAATTATTCCTTTAATGTGGAATACACAGCCCACCTTGAGCCCTCTCGAGACAAAGTTGACCCTAATATATAGTGAGCTTATGAATGCAAATTTTCAGTAGTTAAACCACAGAATTGGAAGTTAGGAATGAGGCTCATACAATGTGGTCACAAAGTGACTCACTGTGTTCCTTGTACACCAACCTCCTCAGTTTGTTCAAAGCTGTGCTCTGATCAGCCACATAAGCATCTTAACCATGGTGCACTAATTTCAGTTTCTACCCAGTACTGGCCTTTTGTACAAAACAGAAGCCTTTTGGCCACGGTCCTGTGAAGTGAAGAGGGTAGAACTGTATTTTCTCTGAGTAAAAGTGATAATGGAAATGAAAACAATGAGAAAAAGTTAAGGGACATGAGTTTTAGGTCTTTTCCAGCATCTGCTGTGCAGCTGTGTAAATAACAGATGCTTGGGATACTCTCAGATTCAAAATCCTAGCAAGTTCTTCAGATATGTTGCTTTCAAACCTAACTTTCTTATGAATTCCTGGTGTCAGAAAAGCATCTACTAGATTAGATTAGAAAATTATATGCAACAAATACTGCTAAATATATAGCAAAACAACTTTAAGAATTAAAATCCATTTAGTTTGGTAGTTGGTGCATGTTATAGAGCTGGACTTTGATTTGGGTTGGGGGCATTATTTTGTTCACGTTCAGTCCTATGCAGTCCCTTGTGATAATACATTAAAAACTAGATCTTGCTATTTGTTTTCTTCCTTTGGTTGAGCACTGAGAGCAGAACCACATCTATAATACAGTGTGATAGACTTTGTAACAAAAAGCACAAATCCTTGTGTAATACAAAAGATACATAGAAGAACTTTTTTTGTTTGAGGTATTTTTGTCATATCTGCATATTCCTCATTTAAAAATACTTGCAAAAAGGCTTCCTTCACCTGTTCTGTTTTGTTTTTTTTTTTTTTTTCATTAAAAAAATATGTAAAGGAAAAATAATCCCAGGATGATCTTGAGTTGTATGACCTTTTTGCTTTTTCCAGCATAATACCTTTTATAAAATAATATCTCTGTATCCTTCTCCAAATCATTTATAAAAGTTGTAGTAATAGGAATGTGGTTTTATTTTCTTCCAGGATTCCCCTGAATTTGATCTACTATTTGAAAATGCCTTTGACCAGTGGGTGGCAAGCACAGCTTCAGAAAAATGCACGTTCTTTCAGGTTCTGCATCACACTTGTCAGCGATACCTTACAGACAAGAAACCAGAATTTATCAACTGCCAATCTAAAATTATGGGAGGTAAGTCGGTCAGAGCTGGACAGCTTTCTGCAGTTGGATATGAAATGATTTGCACTGTGAGTTATTCTGCCTTCAGATGAGCTTGCAGCCTATTTATGTCTTGAAATTGTGGATTTGAATATGCTAACATCATGGTACTAAAATTCTAGGATTCAGCATTTCTTCATCAATCACCACTATGCACTCTTCTGCTCTTCCATGCTTCCCTAGTCTTCAGTTCTAGAGGCAACATCCCTTATCCACCTTGTTAAGAAGTCATTCTCCTTAGCAACTTTGACTTTCTCTCTCTAATTTTGTTCATCCAGAAACATTTCCAGGTGGTGTCACGTGTTTCCTACTATTCAGCATTGCCATTTCCTCACAGGTCTGAAAAAGTGGTTATTACTGAATTTGTGTTTGGTGGAATTTACCTTGATCTTGACAGACATCAGTTAGTTTGGTGTATCATAAATCCCGTTATCGTAAGGGGATGGGTGTCAAGTGGCTGGGGCCACTCTTTTCAGTGGTGCACAGTAATAAGACAAGGAACACTGGATATAAAATGGAACATGAGGAGAAACTTCTTTACAGTGAGGGTGACGGAGCACTGGAACAGGGTGCCCCAGGGGATTGTGGAATCTCCTTCTCTGGAGACTTTCAAGACCCTCCTGGATGCTTTCTTGAGTAGACTACCCTAGGCGATCCTGCCCTAGCGGGGAGGTTGGACTCCGTATCTGGAGATCCCTTCCAACTTCTAACATTCTGTGATTCTCTGAAGGTGAATTTCCAGAATACCTAATTAGGTAAAAGAGTCTGGTCAATATGTGAAATTGGTATTTACCATCTTCTTCCCTAGCAACAAAAACTACTTCAGGACAAATATTCTTGAGGAAAATAAACTGGTTTGTGTCGTTCTTAGACCAAAGTGTCTGAGAAGAGGCTCTGGGGTTTTTTGTCTTCACTAAAACAGAGCACTCTTAAATTCTTACACCTCCTGTGTTCTTAATAGGTGGAATAAAAGATTCATTTTCTCTTTTGCAGTGAGTCTCAAAGCCATAGAATAGAAGTGCAGGCTGACTTGGGGTTTTGTTTAGTTGTCATTTCTTCTCCACAATAGACATCAATTATAAATATAGCAAGTCTTACTCAGTTCTTTCTGGTGGTTCTCCTCTCATAAATCTAGAACAATCCTTTTATGCTATTATCAAACCTGTATTTTGTGCTGCTTTCTTTACACATTCTTTTTTCACTGTGTCTTTTGTCTTGCATCCCTTGCCTCTAAAACACCAAAGGTAGATTGGAGGAAAGGCAAAATCATCTTTGGTGCTTATATTTTACAGGATATCACTACCTTTGTTGGAACTGTTCTGTCAATGATCCCTTTCTTTTAGTACCTTCCCAAATCAAGAAAAAAAGGCAAAAAAATTATTGTAAACTTTGTTTGTTTTTCCTCTTCCACATTAATAGGATTTCCTTTGTTTTCTTTTCAATTTGACAAGGAGGAGAGAGGAGCAGGTTCTGCACCAATGGCAGGAGATAACCTCTACAGTTTCTCCATTTCATATGGAAGAAATCTCTTATCAAGCCTTTGTCATCTGTGTGCTAATGATACTAGATTCCATCCTTCTAATAAGTCAGTGTTAATAAACCACCACGTATTTTAGTCTCTGAAATAATTTTATTGTCATAATCTTCATCTATCCAAAAGTAAGTTCCTGTTTCAGTTGACCCTTTTATCCTAAGCAAGTGTCAGCACAGTGAAAAAAACAGAAACAAAGCAAAACCCCCCGAAAAAACCACACTGAGGTCCATAAGCTTGACTTTGGCTTTTTTAACACACACTTAGACCTTCTGTGTCATAGAATGGATGGGGTTGGAAGACACCTCTGAAGATCATCTACTCCAGCACCCTCTGCAGTCATCAGGGACATCCTCAACTAGATCAGGTTGCCCAGAACCTTGTTGAGTCTCACTTTCAATATTGCCATGGATGGGGCCCAAACCATCTCCCCAGGCAACATGTTCCAGTGTTCCACTACCCTCATGATAAAAAGCTTGCTCCTAACATCCAACCTAAATCTGCTCTTCTCTTATTTCAAACCATTGCCCCTCATCCTGTCCCTGCAGGCCTTTGCAAACAGTCCCTCTGCAGCCTTCTTGTAGTCCTCTTCAGGTACTGGCAGGCTGCTATTAGGTCACCCCAGAGCCTTCTCTTCTCCAGGCTGAACAACCCCCGCTCCCTTAGCCTGTCCCCATAGAGAGGTACTCCAACCCTCTGATCATTTTTTGTGGTCCTCCTCTGGACTCTCTCCACCAGCTATGTGTCCTCCTTCTATTGAGAGCTCCAGACCTGGACAAAGTACTCCATTCTCCCTGTTGCAGCATCATACCTAAAATGGCCTTCTTAGCCATCCTCCAGATGGTGACTCTTTCCATATTCCTTGTCTGTCATTCTGACTGTGCACAGACATAGTCCGTGTGTGTACACAGGGTAAAGACTTTGGACATGGTACAGGGCCAAGGACTCTCTCCTCACAGATACAGAACTTTCATTGTTCTTTACACCGTCAGTGTTTTCCTCACACTGAGTTACAGATTCCCTGGGAAATAGTTTACATTGGACAGAAACTACAACTGTAAACCAAGTACTAGTTGACCCTAATTGCAATGATTTTCTCTGTGTGCCTCACTGAGCAATGGAAAGACTAAAAAATATTTTTTTAATCTGGTGAGACCTCACACAGAGGAAACCTCAACCCTGTGTGATCTGGTATAGGTGATCCTGCTCTGGCAGCGGGGTGGGACTAGATGAGCTTTCCAGGTCCCTTCCAGCCCCTGACACTGTGATTCTGATGGAGTGGGTCTAGAGGAGAGCCACAAAAATCATCAGGGGACTGGAACACCTCTGCTGCAAGGACAGGGTGAGGGAGCTGGGGTTGTTCATACTGCAGAAGAGATTGCTCCAGGCAGACCTAATAGCAGCCTTCCAGTACCTGAAAGGGGCTACAAGAAGGCTGCAGAGGGACTGCAAAGGCCTGCAGGGACAAGATGAGGAGCAATGGTTTGAAATGAAAGAAGAGCAGATTTAGATTGGATGTTAGGAACAAGCTCTTTAGCATGAGGGTGGTGGAACACTTGCACAGGTTGCCCAGGGAGGTAGTTGAGGCCACATCCCTGGAGATATTCAAGGTGAGGTTTGACAAGGCTGTGAGCAACCTGATCTAGTTGAGGATGTCCCTGCTGACTGACTGCAAAGGGGTGGACTAGATGACCTTTGGAGGTCCCTTCCAACCCAAAACAATGTAATGGTTCTGTCACTTCATCCCCTCTACCAAGGCAGCATGTGTTTTAAATTCTTTCTTTTGAATTCTCTGAGGGATGTGAGAATTAATACTCTTTCTGGATGGTCAGTTTAGAGTATAATACTCTACCAGTATTTTTAAAGTATGTTATTAGAATGTATATATGGACGCATCCACATGATTACATTTAATGATACAGAGATGCACATCAGATATGCAATGTTTTCAAAGCAAAAAAAAAGCCACCAAAGAGCACTTCCTCCAAGTGGAACTGAAGATGAAAGATCTTGAGGGGCTTGTTTACAAACTTACTTATCTTATTGACCCTTCTTCCTTCCTGAAGGGCAGTAGTGAAGAAAGTGAAATTCATGCTGCTTCTGTGTCAGCAGGAAGTGCTTGAGAGCTTAGCCCTAAGTAAATATGAGTGCCCTTGTGGAACTGCAGACCCTGTTCATTGCCTTCCTTCTTTTACAACTCCTCCCACACACACCCCCTTCTCCCTGTGGGCCAAAGGCCTGTCCCTGATTCATCTGCTCCAAAAGCATTTTTTGCTCCATTTTCATCAGTTTAGTGTATAGCAGTATAGTCTGGAGTTAAACAGTCTAGACTGTTTCCTGTAACTTGATTAAGGACATTAGTAATTATAGCACTAATGAGAAGTGATTAAAGGTATGGGTGCTAATTCTCAGAACAAAGAACAAATTCAAATTTAGGAGGACTGTAATAAAATTCCTCCCACTAGTACCTTGTACTAAACATTTCAAATTTGCCTTTTGTTTGGAATGTAGAAGAGCTTTGGCCATAGCTCATGTGCAGTCTGGATGTGGTTTTGGAGAGGGAGGGAAAGGCAGGCATTTGGAGACAGAAGGCATTTTGGCTTAGATAAGAAATACTTTCCACCTTTCTGTCTTTCTGATATACAGGTTCTGATACTGGAATATCAGACACTTGGAGTATCTTTGTGTTGTTGTGTTGTTTGTTATTTGGTGGATGAGTTAATCAGATTGTATTGATTTTACATCACTAATATTAAAAACAAAGTTAGAGGTGAATGATGTGCAGAAGTTTTGTCATTTACAGGCTGTGAACAACTTGATTCTTGACATAATTTTAGGCTGAGACAGGATGAATTTGACTCTCACTTCTGTATAGAGCCAAATGATACAGCATTTAAAGCTCTTCAAAGATTCATTCTGGGCCTATAAGAATAAGCAGTTGTTGCCACATTTAGATGCACATTAGAAAAGCATAGTCCTGGTAAAGGAGCAAGATCTTAGGTTGCTGGATATTATGATCTTGCAATTTTTCTTTGGTTTAGGCTTTCTGCTTCCTATATTCTTTGATTTTTAACAGTCATTCTGAATTAATTAAAATAGGAGCTTAAAGTAATGACATCTTTGCCTCTGTAACCTTTTCTCTAGGACAGCTGGCAGGAGTTATTAATGGATCATTCTTTTTCTCCTCCAGGAATATGTTATCAGTGTAAGAAATGTAATGAATATTTCTTCTTTCATATGCTATTGACTAATCTTGGTTTACCACATTTCAGACCTGGTAAGCATGTAATGCTGTTTAACATACTGTGTGAGATTTCATAGAAGGGCTTGGGTTGGGAGGGACTTGAGAGATAATCTACTCCAACCTCCCCACCATGGGCAGGGACACCTCTCTACTAGACCCTTCTCCTCAAGGCCTCATCCAGCCTGGCCTTGAACACCCCCAAGGAGGTGGGAAACCTACTCCAGAGTCCCACCACCCTCATGCTGGAGAATTCTTCCTCAGTTCTAGTCTGACCCTGCTCTCCCTCA
>WBNM01028424.1:0-12387 GCA_013399055.1 Ramphastos sulfuratus | reverse complement strand
TCCAGAACTGTACACAGTATCCTAATATTTCTATAAATAAATAGTTTTATGAGTTTTCTTAAGAATCACAGATTCATAGAATGGCTTGGATTGGAAGGGATATTAAAGATCATGCAGTTCCAACCCCCCTGCCATGGACAGGTATATCTTCCACTAGACCAGCTTGCTCATCCATCAAGGTCTTGAACACCTCCAGGGAGGAGGCATACACAACTTCTCTGGGCAACCTGTTTCATGTCTCAGAAACCTCATTGTAAAACATTTCTTTCTAATACCCAGTCTAAATTTACCCTCTTCCAACTTCAATGCATCCCACCTCATTTTCTCTGTCTAAGCCCTTTTAAAAAAGTCCCTCCCCAGCTTTCTTGTGGACCCCCTTCATGTACTGTAAATACAGCTTGATTCAGTTATGTCTTTAGGCAACTATATCCAGGAGGCAAAGAATGAACAGGAATTATTTTGGTACATAAGAACTTTATCAATGTTGCAAATGGCAGCCTTTAATCACTTTGAAAAATTGAAGAGGTCTCCAAACAGTATGAAAGAGCTTCTAAATAGGACAAATGATTTGTCATTGCAACTGTTACGTGTAGAACAAATCTCTTTGGTGATAATTTCTCAGCTTAGTAAAGTGATGCAGTACTCATTAGCATATGTCAGGTTATCTAATCTTTGAGGCAGTCATTGTATGGTATAGTAAGATAAATTAATAATTGAACTCTAACTACATTTTTAAGAGATTGGAACACTGGAATATAGCTAATATTTTCTCCAAAGAAATTATATAGAAGAATGGTTGAAAATATAAATTTCAATTCATTTTCATTATTACTTTTAAGACAACCAATATTGTAACTATGTTAGATAACATAAACTCCCAAACACTTCAATGTTTCTACCTGTGTTTATATTACCTTAGCATTCTGGATGCAAGGACAACTTGGTATTTTGATAGAGGTTTTCACCCATACTCCTACACGTTAAAGTGTTTTTAATCAAGTTCTAATATTTAAAAGTAAAGAAACTTACAGATCAAGAAGTTATATGGGCTTGTTGTACCCTTTTCTAATTACAGTTTTTTGATGTCAATAAAAATCTAATGCTTATCTATGACTTCAGCTTAAGAGAAGATTTTTATAAGGTACATTTTTCCATATGTGCAGAAGAATTCTATTTCATGCTTAAATTACCTGTCAGGCATCTTCCTTTCATTCTGCTCTATGCATTTCTTAGGTCCCCTGGTGCTCAATTCAAAGCTGATGTTATTTCAGTCATTATACCTCACCTTGTGTTCAAGGGGTTCTACCTGGATAAAGATTTCCTCCTGCCCAAAATACAGAGATTTAGAGCTTGTTGCCTTCATGTGAATCTGATTCCATACTAAAATTTGGATCCTGTAAAATGAACATCACCTAAAATGAATCTTTCCTGCTTCTGATGTTAATCTGCATTTTTAAACAGGAAGACTTATGAAGGCAATCTGTTCCCAGTGCCTCACTACCCTCATGGGGAAGAATTTCTGCTTGACCTTGGCATAATTCTACATGCATAGCAATACCTGAGATAATTCCAGCAACATAGTTCTTTTACTGAAGATCATGATATCATGAATGTTTTATTATTTCCATGTTAAAAAGTGAAAAATACTACAGAGTAGCTTTCTGGTAGATAGGCTCAGTGAATTAATTTGATTACTTGGAAATTGCCATGTAGAAGAGGTTAATTCACAAATTAGAATTTATTAATATACCACTACTTTATCATTAAGGTTGGAAAAGACCCCTAAGATCATCAAGTCCAGTCATCAACACAAGACCACCATGCCCACTAAACCATGTGCCAAAGTACCATGTTCACACGTATTTTGAACACATCCAAGGACGGTGATTCCACCACCTCTCTGGGTAACCTGTTCCAAAGCCTGACCATTCTTTCAGGAAAGAAATTTTTCATAATATCAAAGATAAACTTCAAGTGCAACCTGAGTCCATTTTCTCTCATCCTACCACATGTTACTAGGTAAAAGAGACTAGCACCCACGTGGATCCAACCTCCTTTCAGGGAGTTGTAGAGAACGATGAGGTCTCCCCTCAGCCTTCTTTTCTCCAGGCTAAACAACCCCAGGTCCCTTATCTGCTCCTCACAAGATTTGCCTTCTAGACCCTTCACCAGGTTTGCTGGCCTTCTGGACATAGAGCTTAAAAGAAGGGATGGTAGATTTGCACACTTAAAACATCTTAAGCTGAGTTAGGAAACACCTAACATTCACTAATGAATAAAGCTATGTGTGACCAAGATTTGATTGCTTAAGAGTCTTCTGATTTCATCTAATTAACAGCATAAGCTAATATATGATACACTTTGCTCTGAAGGCATGTTTTAAACCAGCATTGGGATAATACTAAAAGAAATCTGACCTCTCTCACTATAGGCAATTTCATATGGGAAATCATTATAGAGCACTCATTTTATGAACTAGACATAAATTTTGTGATAAATGCAGAAAAAAAATTACACAGATTTATCATGAAAAAGTTTTAGTTCTGTTAGCAGTTGAATATTTGATCCCATGTTTAACTATCTCAGCAGGATTATTCAGTCCTGAATTAAAAGAAATACCAGTGGGAAAGAAGTAAAATTTAAAAAATCTAAAATTAAACTTTCTTTCTTTTCTGTCTTTCCAGCTCATAGTGATTTCAGTGGGATTTCTAGAAAGTCAGGATGCCTGAAAATTAGGGCATTTACCATTGAGCTGTTTAAAAATCTATTTAGAAATCTAGTGTTATATTTCATAGAATCATAGAATGGTAAGGTTGGAAGGGACCTCAAAGATCATCTAGTTCCAACCCCCTGACATAGGCAGTGACACCTCCCACTAGCACAGGTCACTCAAGGCCTCGTCCAACCTGGCCTCGAACACTTCCAGGCAGGGAGCAGCCACAACCTCCCTGGGCAACCTGTTCCAGTGTCTCACCACCCTCACTGCAAAGAACTTCCTCCTAACATCCAGTCTAAATCTTTCCTCTGCCAGTTTAAACCTAGTTTCTTAATATTCAGCATGGTCCTACCTGTCTCAGAAGCTCTTTGCTCTTTGCACAATAAGACACACAAGAACACATAAACAGTATCTCATAACTTCATTTATTCAATATAACTATTGCAAATATTAATTAAGTTAAATTAATACCAGTAGTATTTCACCCGATGTTCCACGCCCTGTATTAAATAGCAGCAAAGTGAAGATTTTGTGGCTTCCTGTCTCATAAAGCAAATTTCTTTCGTTAATTCATATCCCCATTATGCAATGATTATGCAAAATTTATGAATATTTTATAAACTTCTAATAGGATTAGTCTTCATTAGTCGTTATTCATCAGTCTAATTGTTTACATGGTTATGAGTTTGAATGAATCATAGAGGACTTACAGAAGAACCTATAGCTATATATATTAGTATCTGTTTTGATAAAATCCCAACATTTTGGCACCCAGATTAAAGTTTAGTTAAAAAAAATAAAAGCAAAAAAGCATGGTGGGGGTTTCATTTGTGAATTCCCTATTCATATTAATTATATAACATTGTATTCTGTGATGCAGCTACTGATAATCATTACAGCTGAATCGCAATATCTCTTTAATTTGTTAATTAAATGCCTTTTAGGGTACTTCATCTAAAGTGCTGTAAATATTTACTAAGCTCCCTTTATCAAAAACTTATTTAAAAATCACAAGAGCAGCCTAAGTGTTTGTTTCTCCAAGGGAATTGGTAGAGCTGGAATAATATTTTCTTTATGAATGTCAAGTAAGCAAAAGAAATCTGAAAGGTAGTTATCTTGCATGACATTCAACTTAAAAGTAAAATTCTTTTTAATGGTTACCTATTCAACATGCTGTTAATTGAATTAAACATAAAAGTGACATAATGATATTGTTCTGTGAGCACGCAGCAAAAATTACAAGGAAAATCCATGGGTTCTTTTTTGAATATTCATCATTTATGAACTTGTTAAGTAATTAGGTTTGAGCTTGATAATTTCAATCAAACAGCAGAAATCAGCAAAAGTGCAGCAAGCAACTTTCCATTTGCTGAATCCTTGAATACATGAACCATCCACTGGTAATTTCCTATAATTCTGATAGCTGCTGAGTCTCTAGTTTCTCTGAAGTGTTGGTTTGAGACACTATTCATAGCAAGAGAAAAATCCCAGAGAAACACTAACAGCTGCTTGAGTTTAGATCTATGTTCATGTCTAATGTGAATTAACTTTCAGTCTTGCTGTGCTTCTCTGACATTCTGATATTACTGATATTAAAGATGCATTAGGATCAATAGGATAATTTATAGCGGATACTGTTTTAAAGCAACTTTGACACTGAGCTCGAAAACAATAAATTAATTTTCTTCTTTCAATTTGCCTTAAGCTAAAAAAAACCCAAACAAACAACAAAACCAAACGAAAACAAAACAATCTTTGAAGGATTTTTTTAGCAATGTTTTAAATATTCACATTGGCAGTAAGAAATTAAGTTGGCACCTGCACTGAGTCTGATAAAAAAGTGTGCATTAATAGGTTTCAGAGAACACTACCTGGCCTAATTCATGCATTCAGAAACATGTGGATTTCTAGTGGCTGTGAATGTCATGGGGATGACAGCTGTCAATGAACTTCCAGACCATATAGGTGCATAGGCCATAATCAGGTTTGAAAGCCCAGTGTATAGTGTTGAGGAAATAAAATATTACTAATGCCTGCTGTGGCATAGTTTCCTCTAGAATGTTTTTCAGATTTGCTGTTAACTCAATTGGGCTGAAATTCAGGTCGATTCAAGCAATTAAAAACTTTTCTAACTCCATTTTTTCAAACTTTATGAATATAAATAATTGCAATCTTGGAAAGTATTTGGAATATTTAGCAAAAAATCATATATATATACATATATGTGTATGTGTGTATATATATATATATACATACCTATAGTTATATATGTGTATATATATAGCTATATATATACCTATATATAGCGTTATAGTATATATAGTGTATATAAATAGTATATGTATAGTATATATAGTGTATATAGGTACTGTATATATATATATATACTGGGGTCTGGGTTGATGAAAAACTCCCTTCCTGAATCTACCTCCATGCATTGTCATCAATCCCGTTGCATATATATTTTTGTATCTTGTTTTTTTCCCTTCCCTANGCATATATATTTTTGTATCTTGTTTTTTTCCCTTCCCTATACCTCTTTGTAAGTCCTACATTAAATACCTTTTATTTATTGTTAAAGTTTTTTTCTTTTAACTTCCAAATTGAAGCAAGACTGTTCTTTGGGTGTTTTACCCCTTCTCTCTCTACATCTAATTCCTTTCTTTCCAAAAAGGGAGGGAGAGGGGAAGGCATCCTATTATTATTGTATTGGTTTCTGTTAGCTATATTTTGAGTTCCCTGGGAATCTCAAACTTGAACCAATAAAATGATGCACAGCATCTGAAGCAAATACTTTAAGCATATCTACACCAAAATTAAGTCATAAAACGATAGAGTGTTTTGGGTTGGAAGGGACCTTCAAAGGTTCTCAAGTCCCACTACCCTGTAGTGAACAGAGACAGCTTTAACTAGAACCCTGTCTAACCTGACCTCAAATGTTGCCAAGGATGAGGCATCTACCTCCTCTCTGGGCAACCTGGACAAATGTCTCACCACCCTCATCATAACCAATTTCTTCCTTGTATCTTCCTTGTATTTTAGTTTTAAACCATCATCCTCTGCCCTGTCTCAATAGCCCCTGCTAAAAACTGTCCCCATCTTCTATTTACTAGGCTCCCTTTAAGCGTAAGCGTCTCCTTGGATCCTTCACAAAATCACTAAAGCAAATAAAAATCAAACCTCAAAACCAGTAGGAGCAGGCACTGAGTTGGAGTAGAGTCTTCCATCAAAGTCTGACACAAAGTAGCTTGGTCAAAATCTAAATCTATTTAATTTGGTGGTAGTAAAATGCATGTGGAAGGGAGGTGAAGGTCAACTTAATTCCTTGCTATAGCTCTTCACCCTCCCACACTGGTTTTAGCTAGCACGGCGCATGATGTTTAGTCCTTCACCGTCATAAACAAGATCATGGAACACAGTCTAAGAAAGGTCTAGAAATTGTACCTGCATCTGCTTATTCTCAGCTAATTGTTCTAGTCATAACATGAACTATTCTGTGGTAGTCAGATGCTACAAAGCCAATATTTCTGTGAGCTTAGAACTTATCTACACATTCGATATTAAAAATGTAAGGAAGACATAAGAAAGAATGCACTACTATTTTTCACTCTCCTTTCTTCCACACCTTAGAATAGCTGCAACTGTTGTCTTTTCTAAAACTTTTTATTGACTGATTCCAGGCTGGATGCCATGAAATATTTCACAGGAGACAACTGAATGCTGTTTTCTAACAACTGCATGAATGATTTTTCAAGCAAGATGTTTCTAGAACTGATCAAATGCACTGAATATCCTTCAAGGGACAGACAAACTCTCACTTTTTTGTCAATAACTGGATTTTAAAAGATGTTAAAAGAGGTAAAGCTCAGATAATTAGAATTGACTCTACTTATACCTAAGTAATGTCTGTCTTTTCTTTTGCGTAGAGGTCTTTCCTGTGCAAGACCTTGCACTCAGCCTTTTTGAACTTCATGAGGCTGCCGTTGGCCCTCCTCTCTAGCTTGTCAATGTCACTCTGGATGGCATCTCTTCTGTCCAGCATGTAGACTGCACCACTCAGCTTGATATCATCAGCTGAAGATGCATTTGACTCCCCTGCCCCTGTCAGCAACAAAGATGTTAAACAGCATCAGTCACAATACTGATCCCCAAGGGACACAACTCAGATACCTAGCCATTGACTGTTACTCTTTGAGTGTGATCACCAAGCCAGTTCCTTATCCACCAAGTGATCCATTCATGAAATCTATGTCTCTCCAACATAGAGATAAGAATGTTGTGTCAAAAGTTTTGCACAAGTCCAGGTTGATGACATCAGCTGTGTCCTGATTTAAGCTTCCTGGAGACCCAAAGCCCGACAGAACAATAATATATATAGGATGCGTCCCCCTCTCCCTTTCTTTCTTTTGGAAAGAAAGGGATTAGGTATAGAGAGTGAAAATGGGTAAAACACCCAAAAAAGAGTCTTGCTCCAACTTGGAACTTAAAAGCAAAACTTTAACAATAAACAAAAGGCATTTAAGGTAGGGGGAGTTACAAAAAAAGGTATAGGGAAGGGAAACAAATACAAAATATATATAGAACAGCAGATTGATGGCAATGGATTTGAGGTAGATTTAGGAGGTGGTTGGTCCACCATGTGATTGGCTGGCCATGTGCTGGAAGAGGGTGGTGCTCCTCAGCTGAAAGCAGAGCAGAAAGAGAGAGAGAAATAGGAAGTTCCTCTGCTTTTATAGGAAAGTGAGAGCGGGCTAACCATTAGACCTGGGGTCAGGTTCAGACCACCCCCGGGAGGGGTTAACCCTTAACAACCTGTTCTTCCCTTGTCCATCAATGCACCACAGAGGGCTACTACTCATGAGGTGTGATTTACACTTAGTGAAGCCATGCTGGCTGTCACAAATCACCTCTTTATTTTCCATGTGCCCTACCAGTTTCCAGGGGGGGGGAAAAAGTAAATAAAATAGAGAAAAAGTTTATACTATTGCTCATTTCACTGAAGAGTAGACAGGATAAAGTCAAAACCAATGTCATCCAGAGTTAGAAGTGTATTTCTTAGCTAATATTTGGCTTCTGGTACATTTCATGCAGAAGTTGAGGTTTACTGGAAAATAAAATGCTTGCTGAAATGCCTTTTTACAGAATTTAAGTTTTGAGGCTTTGCTTCCTATTTTTTTGTCATATTTGAATGCTTAGCATGCCGAGTTGGATAGGCTCAAGCATGTCATTTAACCTCCGCTAGCGAACTGCACAGTGCTTTTCACAAAAAAAAAAAATAAAAATGCAGTTGTTTACTATGTGCTTTCAGAGAATCACATCTCGTTTTAGAAACTCAGTAGAAATTTCACACTGTGAGAAATAATTGACAGTCTTCTGAAAACCTCAAGAGCTATACAAACTAAAATACCAGAACATCACATCAGGCCTCTCTAGAGCAAAGCAGACTGCGCCACCAAATGCATTTTGTACCTGCATCGTGACACACTATTTCTGTTTTCATATATCATAATTTTTCATAGCAATACCACTTGTTTAAGGGGGTTTGGAAGATAAACAATATCATGTAGTGCTTTTAAGAATTACAGTTAGGGCCTTTCTAGTTTTCCTCAATTCCATCCTTAGCCAACACTGCCATACTCATTAAATTTGCTTTGGAATGACAGTCCACAGAAAATTAATTCACACTGAAGAGTCTGGTACATTTCAAAATGCTTACATATAGAAAAGATCTCTGATAAACATTAGCTATATTAGTACCACCTGTTAATTGCAGCTTTTAATATAAGAGTTACTACTAGTAGTATTCTTGCCTTCCCTGTTTTAAAGTAAGAGGATTGTGTCCAGCTCTGGACCCCTCAAAATGAGAAGGATGTGGTCCTGATGGAAAAGGTCCAAGGGACACAAAACTGCTCAGAGAGCTGGAGCATCTCTCCTACAGAGACAGGTTGAGAGAATTAGAGTTGTTCAGCCTGGAGAAGAGAAGGCTCCGGGAAGACCTTATTGTGGCCTTCTAGCATTTGAAAGGGGCCTACGAGAAAGCTGGGGAGGGGCAATGGTTTTAAGTTAGAGAAGGGTAGATTTAGATTGGACCTTAGGAAGAAATTCTTTCCAATGAGGTTGATAAAACACCAGAACAAGTTTCCCAGGTGGAGGCCCCATTCCTGGATACATCCAAGATCAGTCTTGATGGGACTCTGAGCAACCTGATCTGTTTGGGGATGTCACTGCTCATTGAAGACAGGTTTGGACTAGATGACCTCTGGAGGTTCCTTCCAACTCTGCGTATTCTCTGATTTACATTAAAAAATAGCCTCTTAAAAATATCATGCTTTGGATTAAAAAATGTGCAGTTCTATATTGGAACCCTGACCAGTAGTAATCTTCATCTCACTCTGTCCACATAACGAGAGCTTTGGTCACAGGTGTGACTGAAGGTGTAGCCTTGTTCAAATCCTGATATCTTGCCACTGCCTCTTTATCATCCCTTTCCAATGATTTAGAAATTCTGCTTCCTGTAAAAGAGCCAAAATCAGACTTCTCCTGAACAATTTAACATCCTTCAGCAAAGTTTTCAGGCACAGATTCATAGATTGCATTGAGTTGAAAGTAACCCTCAATGATGATCTCGTCCAAGCCCCTTGCAGTGAACAGGGATGACTCCAACTGGATCAGGCTGCCCAGGGCCACATCATGTCTGATCTTGAATGTCCCCAGGAACAGGGTCTCAATCACATCCCTGGGCTACCTTTTACAGTATTTTGCCACTGTCATTGTAAAGAGTTATTAAATTTCTTTCCACTGAGATGAAAATGTATCTTCTACCAGAGTCCATTGAAGAATTTGTGCTTAGAAGAGAAAGATGAAATCCCAGAGGAACATTTATATCGTGACTGGAGAATTTGTCTCCATAACTAATGTTCTCCTAATTCAGGGCAGGAAGTTGAACCATGTCAAGGATGATTATCATGAGCACTAGGCTTGTTAGGCTTGCCCAAGATTTTATACCTGATGTGAGTAACTAACAGCTAATTAAATAAGAATAATCTGAGAAGAAAAATAATATTGCCAGATGGGTACAGACACACCTGGAAAACAGTAGATCCTGTCTATCTTTCTGCCTACTTTTGTGGACTCTTGGATCTTTCCCATTCTTATTTTATTGTGTTCCTATGAAAGGAAATGCAAAAGATTTAATTTAGTGGATTAGAGTAAAATGTAGTCAACCAATCAATAAAATAAAGTGGATTTGAAAGCACAGAAATTAAATTAAATTTAAACAAAAATTGAATGGATCCAAAATAGTCTGTACTAGCCTTTTGTCTGTCCACACTCTTAGGTTGTTCAGGGAAGTATTGACATAAACAAAGAATAATTTTCTTGTTTAACTGTTCAATTCCCTAATTTATTCTGAGTGTGTTTCAAATGCAGTACCATTGAAGAAATTACTAAGAGAATACTAATGTAAATTAAGAAGTTACCATAGTTCACCAACCAAAAAAAAAAAAAAAAAAAAGAAATAAAAAAGGTGAGTTATGATATTTAAAGGTGAAGACAGAGCATTCCTTTTCTCATCATGCTCTCTGTGGGTGACAGCACTAAACAGGAACTCTTGGATAAATTCAATAGGTACCAGCACCACACATGTGAAGACAGAACCATTAGGATAAGCAACATGTTTTACTGCTTATGTGAGTTGTGCTGGTTCTGCAGAAGCATCTCTCATTGTCTAAGAGTACTACCTGATAAGCTGCTCCTCAGTAAAATGACAATAGAGTGGGATAAAACTTGGTTCAGAATATTTAAAATAAGTGTCCACATAAACACAGTTCAATCTTCTGGATAATTCTGAAATAGCTTTAAGCTTTAATATTCACTTCTGCACATGGGCACAAGTNTGGAGGTGTTCAAGGCCAGGTTGGACGAGGTCTTGAGTGAGCTGTACTAGTGGGAGGTGTCCCTGCCTATGGCAGGGGTTTGGAACTAGATGATCCTTGAAGTGCCTTCCAACCTCATCATTCTATGAAATTAAGAATCTATGAAAAAATAACATTAAATTAACATCTAACAGTTATTCAAAAAAGCATCAATTTCATCATCATCTAAGTAAACAAAAGTAGTCACAGAAGCCATATTTCCTACAGTGTGTTTTGTACTGGAAGGAATGAGGCAAAATTACAAATCAAGGGCTTCTAGATTTTAAGGAAAAATACAACTCTCATTTTGTCTGAAATAAAAGTTTAAATAAGACTAAAAGAAAAAGAAATCACATATTATATACTTCTTATACACAAAAAAATCTTTCCACTTAGTAGAATGAACACACTACAGAATCAGTCTTGGACTTGGTTTCTAGAAAGCTATCATCAGAAGTTAATCAGTAGAAAATAAGAACCAACTCTTCTCAACTGCAGAAGTATAAATTAAGAGCAGTAACTTGGTTTATGGCTGTTATTGACTCATGCTAAGCAAGTTATTCTACCTGAAGGCCAGCACGGACAGCTGGTCTACCTGATTTTATACAAAAGAGCTTAAAAAGTTTTTAAAAAGGCAAAGGAGAGCAACTAAATCACTCTTATGCAGAGGAGAAGAATGTCAGCTCACTTGCCTAGGTTTCTTTTAAGAAGTGTAATGAGGAAACAGTTGGTCATACCTCTCAAGAAACATCCTTCTGTGATGTGTGAATCCAGAAACAAGAAAATTCCCTGACAGGTTGCCTTCATATTTTCTATTCATTCAAAACAGTGTCATCACAGGGGAAAAAAACAAACACAATGAACTAGAGTGGTGTGTAAGATTTATGGTTTCAGAACAACCCTAACCTCTTCACAAACAAACTATTCCATCTGAAGTTTTTTTTGTTTTCATTTGTTTTTTTTTTTTTTTAAATAATTAAAGGGAATTGTCTGTTTTGTTATTTTTCAAACATAATTTGTGCTTGAATTCTGGCATCTTATGACAGAGAATTGTCAGAGGTAAGGCAGGATGCGTGGAGCTGTGGAGGCTTCAAGCCTGGAAGTGTTGAAAGGCAGGTTGGATAGGGCCTTGAGCAAGCTGGTCTAGTAGAAGGTGTCCATGGCAAGGGGATGGGAACTAAATGACCTTTAAGGTCCCTTCCAACCCAAATCATTCTGTGATTCTGTGCCTGTTCTCCAATAGACTCAACAACTCCCTAATGAAACAGATAAACTGAATCAGGAATACTCATGATTTGAATTTCTGGATAGCGTACTAATACTGCAAGGAGAAATAGCCTCTCTTTTGCTTCAGTCAGGTATTCCATTTTAAAATGAAGAGCAGAATTTTTCTTGAGCAAGTCAAAAAAAAAACCCCTTAGTTTTCAGAAACGTGCATTTTTTTTTTTTCAATCAGCTTTTCTAAAAACTTAAATCTTCAGTTTTAACCTGCCACATCACATTATTTTTAGCTCAAAACTAGCACTCAAGATTTGCTGAGTGCCTTAGAAAGTCCTAAATCTTGCTGCAGATGAGATAAACCTCACATTTTCTTTAATAATGCCAGACCAGTCATTCAGGCATAGAAGCAGCTATCCTCATGGCTGAGTCCTTTCTCTCAACTTTGCTTAATAGTGAGAAAAAGCAGGAATGTGGCCCATGGGATCATCTATCCTTAAGATACCTCTTGCTCAGTATCAGTTAGGATATTCATAGAAT
>WBNM01028422.1:0-100350 GCA_013399055.1 Ramphastos sulfuratus | reverse complement strand
CACCAGTACTCCCAGGTCCTTTTACCCCAAATAATACTATTTCATTCTGGGCTACATACAATGAAAGCAAAGAACAGAAGTTCACAAAGCTTCTGGAACAAAAAGGAGGTGCTCTCCTTATTTTACCTTAAAGCCCAATGATTTCAGCCTTTACTCAAAAGAAAGGAAGAACTGAACCCAGGTTTTCTGCAGGTAGTTGGCCCATGTTGCTCACAACCTTGAGTGAAACCCTTGGGAGGAGACTGTAACAAGCCACAACATATTCTGGGGTTCCTTCAGACTCCCATGTTGCCACAGTGATATTTTTGTTTAGTATACTTTTGATGTTTCTTAGACTAGAGGCTGTAGATGCCATACCTTCTTGGGGATTGTTTGTCATTTGTGCACTATCTTTGCTTCCTGCTTTGGTTCAGAAATACAAAAGTCCAGAGAAACTCCCTCAAAATTGTGAGAAAAACTGTTTGCCCAGTTCCACTGTGATCCTTACAACATACTAGGTCTTTGTGTTTGGTTTCTTTCCTTTGATGTGAATGAACTTGCCTGGAGTTAAGTGATTAGTCATGACTTGCATGGCTTGGTAGTTCTGGTGAGTAAGTGGGACTACCTGAATTTAATTTGCCACATTTTTTTTTCTTTGAATATGGTGGCAAATGGGCCTTTTTATTCTTTTTATACATTGTACAGCTTCATCTGTACAATAGAGTAACTTGTGGTGGGATAAGAAATATATTTGTTTTGGTTTAGAGGAGTCAGGAAATATCTAAAAATATCTTCGGCCACTGCAATTTTTTAACAAAAGTGACTTGGACATAATTTTTGATGTATTGGATAATGAAAGTTGATCATTATTCATTGCTACTCTTGTTTTACTTTATAATTCAGGTGCCAGAATGAAAAAAGACTACCAAACAAAGCCAGCACCGTTAACACTGACAGTCTGCCTGCACAATAGCTATTGGCATCTCAGCATTATATTGCACATGGAGATATCAAACTGTGAAAAACAATGATAATTTATTTAGCATGTTAAAGGGAAATAATATTTCCACAATACTTAAAAAAGAATTTCCAAAAGGTTAATTCAGATATTGTAAGATGGAAATGTCTACATCAAGCATGAGATGGAGGTGGACTTCTGATGCACCAAGCAGTGTCAGCCACCGATCGCCAAAAACTCATGGGTACAGTAGTCCCCTTCTCCTTTGTGGAAACAAACTTTGGCACCAGGTGATATTATGTGAAACATAAAATCAACTGGCTCATCAGAACAACTTATTTCCTTAACTGAGTGCTAAAAGGGAAAGTTTTAATGGAAAATGGGACTTTTGGAGGAAATCCTGCTGGGTATTCTAAAGGCTACGCTTTAATGAGCACAGGACTAAGTTACCTTGGAGAGGAAAGCTAGCTAGTAAAGAAGGCACAAAGGTGATAATTAAACAAGAAATCATTGTTAAGTATGGAAAAGAGGGGGCATAACTGGGAATGAAAATTGAATCTACACAATGTAAATTACTTTTAGGGAAGATAAAGGTACTAAGGAATTACTACTGGCCAGTAGCACTTAAAACAATAAGAAGACATTACCAGTGTATGAGGAACAAAAGAACATCTAAATCAAGTATAGATTTCAGTCTTGCAGAAAAAAGCAGAACAAATCCAGTGGCTGGAAATCAAAGCCTGAAAACTTCAATCACTATAAAGATTCAGTGAGGGTGATTACACACAGGAATAATTTCCCAGTGTAGGTAGGTGGTAAACTTTGCCATTGCTAGGAATTTAATCCAATTGGATGCACTTTAATCTGACTATGGGAACAGGCTTCTGAGCATCTCTGTAGATGGCTGTGGAGGTAATTTCTTCTGTACAATCTGTACATCTGTGAATTTATATTTCTTCTTTGTCCCTCCCTTCATTTTTTGAACTGTTGAGGAGAACAGAGAGAGCTCTCGTTGCCCTCAACGTGTTCCACACATTCAGCTCAGTGTTAAGACAATGGCTAAAAAAAAGTCTCATGCTTCAGGGCTACAGCTGGCTGCCTGCAGAAGGAGAGAGGCTCATTCCCTAGGTTAATTCTGGAGTTTTTAATTTCATTTTTCTTTGAAGCCTTAGGAAAAGGCATGGCTGGGTATAAAACCTTAGAGAGATGGGGCCAGTTCTCTGCAGTGGGGTCCTCTACTTCAGATAGCTGCTATCTTCCAGCTGTCTGGGGGATCAGATGGTTTCCTCCCTAACTGTGGGTACAAGGACTTTGAGGTCTTTTTGCTTTCTTCTTCATTATGACATCCAGGCATATCTGAGATCGTAATTATGATCATTTGTGCATATCTCATATAATCACCTCACTATCATTACTGGAGCCTGGGGCAGAGGCATCACAGTTGGTTTTGGCATTCATATTAACTTAATTTCTTCAAGACTGATTTTTTTTAAACCCGACTCACTGGGGAAAGCTGTGGTAAACGAGTTAAGCATTATGTCATATACAAGAGAGCAGGTTCTCTGTTCTGGTTTAAATTCTACTGATTTCCAGAAATCCTGCCTGCTTAATTTTGCTACAGTAAGAGTTGTAGGTGATAAAACCTGTTTCTTTTTTCAAAATGAGCTGGTGTCAGTTGTGATGCTTGGTGGAGTTGCAGAGCTGCCACACAGGCTGCTCAAGTGCCACTTTGCTTGCTGGCTGCCTGTAACAGCTAACAAAGAGTTTGTTGTGCTTGCAGCAGTGTTGACTCTGAGTCCAGCTTTCCTTCTGCAGCCCTCCCCACCTTTTGTTTAAAAACCCTGCCCCTCCAAAGCAAAATTAAGAAACCTTACAAATACTGCAGTACCAGAGAGAGGGGATGCAATAGCTTTTCTTATTGTTTTGTTTCTATTGAATTGGAAATGGCAGTGAGTAGAAAGAGGGATGTCAGGAGTTACTGGAAGCCAGGCTAAGATGATTTGCTGTCATCATCTAAGAGGCAAACAGTTCTGCCAGGATTCTGCCTGGTGGACATGCTGGTAGGTAGCTCTGATCTTACTCTCCTCTCTGTTGCACACATGTGAAAATACTCACATGCTTCACCACCATCCTTCCTTCTGTATGGGAAGTAGAGGCTGTCAACAGACATCTATTATCATCTTGTGAAGCTGTGAAAAGAAACTTGCTGTTCAATCAACATCAGCATGTTTTCAGCATGTGAAGGAAAGGAAGCCACTACCTTACATGAGCCCTTAGGTATTCTCTTTGTGGGTCCAGTGGAGAGTCACATTTTCAATTGATACTTGTTGTTTGCAAGTGGAACTGACACTTGCTTCTGTAAATAAATGTATTGGCTTATTGCATCAGTCATCTCACATGTCATCTATCATATGGTTTATCACATGTCATTGATTTGCATCACATATAGCATTGACTTACGATGTGTTTATGGGCTTATGATGTACGCATCATCTAACATGACTGAATAGCTATCTGTGGCTCTTGGTGCTTATACAGGGATTTGAACATAGGAGCTGCAAGTGTTAGTCCAAGTGGAACACTGGAGATAGATAGACTTGAGAGAGTTGAAGTGAAAAACCCAACAGATCCAGATAATTCCCTGAGTGGCAGAAGTAATGCGGGCTGGTTTGCTCAGGCTTTGTATCTCTTGAGGTGTGATACACTCATGTTCATCACATGGAAATGCCTCCTACCAGAGTACCTTCCAATCTTTCTGTGCCCTTGTAGTGAGATGCTTCGCTTTGCCTTAGCTCCTCTGCTATGGTGTTGCAGTTATTTTTTTCCATGCAGGCATACAAGGTGACCAACCTGCAAGTGTCCAGCATGATGAGTAGCTGCTACCAGCCAAACCTAATCGACTGCCCATCTCCTCTGTTGGCAACTTTGTGAGCTGCCTCCCGTGATTTGCTGAATGTTGTACAGTCTGTTGTAAGATCTTACTATTTTAAAAATGACTACACCGTTCAATTTAGTTGAAGCTGAACAGACATGACAGAGAGACAGCGTGATGCACGCAAGCTTCGTTTCCTTGGGAAACCCAGCTAAAAAAAAGCTACCTAGGAAAATTTTCAGCCAGCCTTTGAGAAGCTTGCCATTAATTATCAATACAAAGAAGCAGAGTGTGCTAACACACTGTTGATTCAAACCATCAGAATCAATCTCTCAATAAATAGACCTCCTTAAAAAACACATGAAGCACATCAGTCTTGTGTGCTGTGTGACATTCCTTTCTAGCTTCTGCATCTGCCTTTGTTACAAGAGCCTCCAGCCCTAAAGATCACCTTCCTTTACCCAAGATCTGCAGGATTTACAGAATTTAGAAGGAACATTTTATTCCAAAGGTCTCAGAGAACCTCTGTCTTTAAAGTTGTTTATTCAGAGTGAGTAAATTGAACTAGGTCAGCCTGAATTATGGCGACATTGTTTGGTGTGCCTATGTTCCTGGTGCTCATGGGGCTCAGCATCTCTTGAGGACTGCAGCTCTGCAAGGTCTCCTGCCAACCTTTCCTCTCAGCCTTTTGCTTACAGAGCTGCTGCCCTGTGACAGACTTATCTACACACGTTTTGCAGAGCAGTTTTGGATTCATTGATGCAAAAAAATGAAGAAATAAAATATGTATTTCTTGTACCACCATGTCTGTTGCTGTAAAATCAGTGTTTTAAAGGCTCTAGAGTTTCTAGAAATGGATTTTTCAATTTATTCTTAGCACCAGACTTCTGGTGTTTACTTGCTTGCTGTCTACCTTCTGGAGGCTAGTCAGAAACTACAGCTTTTGCAAATTAGCCCTTGTATTTTGAGTTAATCTGGACCTTCCTGCACTTTACTCAGTTGTTGTAAGTGCAGTTTACAATTTATACAGAATGTGGTTCATCTGCCCTGTGACTAGGAAATGTTAAAAGAAAGCATTCAGTCATAGTTTATGCATCCGGTGATGCAGGCTGGAGTTTTTAAAAGAACCCAGAAGAATTAGACATTCATATTTCATTAAAATGCTGTGGAAGTGAAGCATATAAATTCTATTAAAAAGCTCAGTCATTATCTATAACTCTTGTTTATTCTCTGGTTTAATTTGTGCACAAGCCTGCTTAGGGGAGGGAATTAGATGAGGCTGGTTTTACACACCTTGCCTCCACAATAGTGCTGAGGTGCAACCTGCCTTAGAGCTTGGGCATGATGCAGAACCCTCACTTCTTCCTGTTTCAGCTGCAGCTTCAGGTACCCACCCAACAACTGATTTTATAATTAAATCCTTATTTTCGTAACCATGGAAATGAAGGCAAGGATCTGATCAATAAAACTGTTGATATAGATTGCTTAGTGAATATATATGTGAATATAGTGAAAATACATTATCCATGCATGCGTAACATCCCGGGAATGGTTTTGATTTTTTGCGTGCTCTGAAATGCTCAGGGAGGCAAAGCTCAATGAAAGTCAGCTCAGAAAAATACAATTGTGGTGCAGAATATGAAAGAATTGGATATATTGCTTTTAAATACAACGCAATGTGACTAAAGGTTACATGTACTGCTCTGTCAGATGTCTAACAGAACACAAAAGCTTTCTTTATATGCAGAATCAGTAAAGTACAATATGATAAATACTGTGAAGAACAAGACAAGAGATCAACTGTTGCACAGTCAGATGAAGGAGGGTGAGGGAGCAGAGTTTGTTCTGAAGTGAGAAAGGATTGCTGCAGCAGTACAGTTTATGCTTGCTGGAGGAAGGAGTTAATAATTGTGCCAGCAATGCTCAGTCCCTATTTATTGCAAGAGAGAATTAATGGCTTTCCTGCCTGATGCTGAAAATAGAAGCCAAATTCAAGTTGTTTCTTGAAGGCAGATATAATTAGATCATGAAACTTCTGGCTTTTGGGTCTAAATAATAGGATAAGAATGGCCACACTAAATCAGAACAGGCTACAATTTCTTAACTGTGTCTTAGGGTTGAGAATAGGACAAGCCCAGAGTGATACTTTCCCCAATTTCTAGCTGTGTGCAATGCACATACTACTTAAATTGTAGATTTAAGAGCATTATATATTTATTAACCTCTGATGAATCCTTTCTCTATAGATTGCTCTAATTATTTCTTTACTACCCTTATATTTTTGTTAGCCACAAGATTCCTGTTACAATAAACTATACAGTCTGGTTATGAACCGTATGGAAAAATATATCTGTTTGATTTAAACTCTGCTATTGAGTGCCTGCTAAGTCTTGTGATAGGAGAAATAGTGAACAATTGTTTCTTACCACCTCTGCTATTCTCACTTTTATATACAGTTGTTTCCTCTTAGTCATTTCTTTTCCAGGTTGAAAAGTACTTTCATCCATCTTCATAGAGTTGTAGTAGCATGCTGCTATTCATCTGTGCTGTCCAGCCTACACCATTCCTCCTTCTAATATACCTTTGGACATGCATCAGTCAGACCTAGATGAAGTACGTTGGATGCAGATACGGTCTGGGTTTATACAGCATTATAATATTTTGACTTTTCATCCTTACATAATGATTTATAACATTCAGTTTGCATTTTCTGTCTGCCAGCAGGCACTGGACAGATGGTTTCAGAGAGGTCTCAAGAAGGAATCCAAGAGTCTTCCTGAAGTGAGAATAAACAATTTATTGTTTATCACCGTGTGTGTGCAGTTAGGGCTTTTCCCCCTTCGTGTGTATTACTTTGCATTTATTGATATTAAATAATGTCTGCGTTGTTGCTGAATCACTCAGTGTTCAGTATAATGACACCTTCTGAAGTATTGACTGTTCTGAGTAATTTGCACCATCAGCAAACTTTGCCATCTCATCATTAATTCCCTTTTCCAGACTGTTTGTGAATATACTGAAGAGAGTGAGTTTAAGTGCAGATATCTGATAGCTTGTATCCCATGGCAAAAACATTTTTTTTCCCACTGTGCTCCAACATATCATTAATCTGCTAAAGAATTTTCATCCTTCTGATAACTTAGTTTTTTAAGAGCCTTCAGAGAGAGATCTTGTCACAACACTTTGACTTCTGGAAATCCTAGAACAGTATAGCAATCTGCATTCCCAAGCTGGCTGACTTCTTTAAAGAACTATTAATATCATCAATTTCACCAACCAACAGTAAATTCAAAAGCCCAGATTTAGTCAGGTTTCTCCTTCTGCACATACTTCATTATTTGTATATTAAAACTAGCTGAGTACTTTCATTATTAGTGCTAGGGCTTCTAACACTTTGTGGCAATTTCTACAGAAAAGTTATTACTGTGCTGCCAGAAAACTCCAGAGTGAGGTGCAGATTTTCATTGACCCTGAATGGAGCTTGGTTTCTTTGCAGTTGAAGTCTTCTATTTATTTTCCATAAATGGCACATCCCTGAAGCAACAGTGAGGGAATGAAAGTTACATTTTATCACAGCAGCATTTGCAGAAAAAGTGAACTGCTAAAGTCCCTATCCATAATGAAACTTGGGCCAGCCATGACTTCCTAAAAAGCTTACCTGCAGGTGCTTAATTTTTTTTATTTAAAAATTTATATCTGAGCTTTATGAACTTCTGATTAAACTTTTAAAATAAATTAAGGATGAGAGGATTAGACAGGGAATTGGAAATGAACCGTGGTATCTTTTGCCTCTAGCTCAGCATTTTGAAGGCAACCCAAATGAGATGTGACAAAGTGCAGTACATTCTTTTCTTTTTGCTGACCTACGTGTAAGTGGAGTTTGGTCTCTGCCAAGTTCTTTGTGTGTGAATGGCAACATCGCTGTTCCTGCTACTGTAATTAGCGCTAATTAGCCCTTCATTGGAATTTAAAATAAATAGGCCATCCATGATTTAGATATCACAGAGACTAAATTATCCACTTAGATGATCCATCCAGACTAGATGAACATCCTGCTCCCCCCAGCCCTTTTCCCACCGTTTGACAGAAGTTAGGAAGATGTGTTTTAAGTGGCTGATATGTCCAGCTGCCATGTTGCACCCCACTGGAAATTTAAACCATAAAATCCTGTTGAAAAACAATTTCTGAGTGTGAGTAAAATGAAGCTTTGATTTAGTCTGTTACAGGTCTTGGTTGCTATTACTGAATTCCTTCCTGGCCTCTTTGGAGGTGTGAAGAACTTCAGAAGAATTCCTCATTGGTAGTTGTTCAAACAGATGCTCCTTCTTGTTCTATCCCCAGTCTAAATTTCACTGCTCCCTCTCAAGAGAGTATAGTTAATGTTGGTTAGTCCTTGCTTTTCATGCTGTTTCTGCTGCCTGTTGCACTGACTTGCAACTTTTTTTTGAGTTGTTTCTCCTGGTCTTCCCTCATTTATGTTGGTCATCATGCAGTAGTAGATCTCCTGGGAGGGGAAAGGAAAGTCTGCTTTTTCAGAGAAACATTGAATGCTGCTTAGCATTGGTACATATACATGAGTGGCCCTAGGCCTTTCTCTTCGCTTGACCATGAAACCCCAGATGGTTCTTTTCTTTTTCCCAAAACACCTACTGGATTTTCTGTCATTGCCTCCATCCGGATGCTTCCTCTGTTCCTTGTAGAGAAGAAGATGGCTTAGCAGCTGGAAAACGGGCAGCCCTTCAAGCACGTTGGTTGCCAGGTCATTAGAGACTGTGGTGGGGTGGTAAGCCTGATCCTGCTGCAAAACAGCAGACAGCAATGTACAGTGCACACAAGGCTTCCAGAATATCTCATTGCTCTCCTGGAGTGGTGGTCATTATCCAAATGGCCTCTACATTGTAGTAATGGGAAAAATATTGACAGCCTTGATATCTGTTGCATTGTATTATTTCAAAAGCAATTGACACTGGCACTAGGACCAATGACATGTGATGGACTACTGCACTGCTTTAAAAATCCTACCTGTTATGCCAGTAGCATGCAGGTCTTCAAACACTCCTTGCTAGGAGTGGAGGTGATCCCACTGTCTGTATCACCAACACAGATGTTAAAGGGCACCAGTCCCAGTATCAACCCTTGAAGAATGCCACTTGTCACTGGTCTCCATCTGGACATGGAGCTGTTGAGTGCAACTCTTTGAGTATTACCATCCAATCAGTTTCACAGAGGTTTAAAAGATTGTCATTGTCTTCATGTTTGCCTACAGTCCAAGAATGTGCACACAGTCAGTTACTATGCTCAGCTGAAGACTAAGAAGTTACTCAGTAGTAAGCCAATCTTGTGACTGATCTCCAAATTAGAATTTGGAAATAATTTAACTTGATCAGTTTTAAGTAGATGCCTGGGGACTGAAACCATGTATGTAAGAAATTAGTCTGTCCAATATGCTGATAAAGTAAGACCTTTAGTGATGACTGGATGTTTTCAGCAGTAGCTTAGAATCCACCATTTTCATTTGAAGTGTTTTCAAGTAAGCTTAAGCAGCTTTTCCTTATTTATACATAAAATTTCCTGTGTGCTTAATTTGAGAAAATTGGCACTTGGACTTCAGGCAGCTTTACCTTCATAATGAATCTTCATATTTTTATTCTTCTCAAAATGTCACATATATACTGACATGTAAAGAAACCCCTTTGGAGCACTATGGCACGACTATGTTTGGGTTTGATTTTGAACAAAACTTTGGTTTTTTTGTTTCCTAAGTTTTATTAAATGTGTGATTATACAAACATTAAATGGATATCTCATCTCTTGATGGCAATTACCCTTATGGCAAGGACATTACCATCAATTTTAATGCCTGAAGATGTTGTGAGAACTTCAAGAAACAAAGATCTGGCTGTGCATTGTCAGGTAATGCCTCTGGTATAACATGTGAAAGAAAATGAGGGTTCTGATTTTTCAGAATTAAGAAAGATTGTGGTGATATCAAAAGCGATTTTACCTGATACTGAAAGACCAGTGTAATTTGCAAGAGAAATTGGAGTGTAGGTATTGTCAGCACTTTTTTAAACACTTTTTTCATTGTGAAACAGAAACCATTGAATGTAATGAGAAGGAAGTGAAGAAGCTCCCTCTCAGAACTCTGTGAGTTTCTTACAGATTGCCACACCCTGTCAGTAATAAACAGGTCTCTTAACAGTATCTAATCTGAATTTCTTGAAGTGCTGTACTACAGCCAAATTCTGAAAAATGTTCACAGTTGCTGCTGAGGTCAGAATTTTATCATCACTTCTTTAGCTTACTGGCAGATTCTCCCTTTCCGTTTTGAAGGCTGTTTATTTTCTTTTTCTTCTGTAAGAAAAGGGCATAGGAGAAGAAAAAAGATAAAAAAGAGGAATTCAGTCACTTCTCCCCAGGAAGGTGGTTGCATCTTCACCACAGAGATGTGGTGCTGAGGTACATGGTCTAGCACCAGAGGTGCAACATTTGAGGCACAACACTTGGAGGTACAACACTTGACAGAGTTGGATAATGGTTGGACTGGATGATCATAAAGGACTTTTCAGGCCAAAATGATTCTAAGATTCTAAATAAATAACAGGTTACACACTGAGGTATTTGCTATAAAGTTGACTTACAATAGCAGTGGAAATTTCCCTGTGCTTCTGTTTTTGAGGAAAGCAGCACTGAGGGGAGAAGAATACTTCCACAATTATGTTCTTTGCTACTTGGTCTCTTCTTGAAGCCATGAGTGAAAGCTCAAGTCTGTTTTACAAACAAGACAGACCTTGAGACCAATTTCTCATCGACCTCTAAATAAGCTGTCAGTAATAACTTATTTCTGGTTTACCTGAATTGGATTAGGACTGACCAGATGGAGGTACAATGCTCTGCCAGAAATCTGAGTCCCACAAAGCCACGTTGCCAGTACATTGTCAAAAAGTTTTTTCCGAGTTGGTTTTTTTAATCTTAAGCTTTTTGTGGCATTTATTTGCATAATTCATTCCTCACTGTAAATTTTCTTCCTCAGTGACTGCATTGCTTTTTGTAACTGTGTTGTGAATGAAGCAAGCCTAGGAAGTATTCTTTGCTATTTTGTGTTTGGGGTTTTTTTTCCTATGTGTATTCCTATTTAGAGATAGGGATGGGCTCAACTGTCCACTTTTTGATAAGTAAAGAATAAAATAGTTAAATTCTATCAGACCTCTCACAGTCAGTCTATGAGAACGTGGTTTTTTTAGTCCTTTTTGGATAAAAGCTGCTTCAAGGGAAAAAGATCAACATATAACTGAAATTAAGCCCTTCACAATCCCTGCTCTGCTGTGTAATTCATAAATTAATGGATCATGAAAAGACCTTAAAAGAGTGTTATCCATCAGCAATAATACCTTTGTATGTGCAGTGCCTATATCCCAGAAAACCCTGTGCTGAATTTGCCTACCTAGGAGCCTAGAATCCTTCTGAGAACAGATGAAAGAACCATTAAGTAAGTTTATGTTGCTCAGTGCCCAAATGTTATAAATGACTAACACAATGTGAGCAAAACAGTAAATCTAATCTTTAGCAGCATTTATATTTAGCAGTTATAAAATCTACTTCTGAGTTTGTTGGTATTAGACTTTTGGTTTAGATGCTGCATGCCATATATCTGAATTACTTAGGTCTCTGAGTAAAGCTAATTTTTCTTTCTAGAACAAAGTGTATAATTTCCAAGGTGACAAGAAATCTCCCTCAGAAACCATAGAATAATAGAATTGAGCAAATGCTTGCTTCAAAATAGGTTTACTACCACAGTGTCTGAAAACCTTATCGTGAGGGTAATCAGCAAAGCATGACCACTCATCTGTCCTTTTTTTCTGTCTACTTGACAGAGGAAGAAATGTGCACATTAGAATAATGTGGGTTTGCCCTGATGATTTTTTTCCAGTAACATATATTGTGATAAGCAAATGTATATGTAAATGAAGACATATACTTTGCATTTGGGATAAAAGGGGTCCAAGCACTTTTCTGATTTTTGTTAGATCTTCGGGACTGCTTTTCAGGGAAAGCCTAAAACTTCTCCACAGTGAGCTTTAATTTTACTGTGTAACCTTTGTTGTGTGACTGTTGACCATGGTCCTTTCTGTGGGAATTTATTAATCTTGGTCCCGGGCCATGAAATGCCTCAGAGAGCAAGACTTGGTACATTCATCATTCTGTAGGAAGCTAGGATAGAGATCTGAAAACCAGTGCTTGGAATAGCTTCTCTTGTGGCGGTGCAAACTGCTGTGCCACTGGCTCACTGGACACGTTGAGGGTCTGCAAAATGGAGCCAAGATGAGTGCTGACATGAATAACCATGGTCAGTCATTACCCATTGGCCTGGACAGGACTCTCAAGCACTGTTGAAGTCAGAAAGTACAAACACTAAAAATCCATAGAGCCATTTATCTCTCAAAAACATGATCTGAAAACCTCTCAACATAAGAGGAAATGACTGAGAACTTTGTATGAGTTTGAATATAACCTAATGATGATATTGTAAATTGGAGGGTAGCCAAAGTCATAGAGGAGAACAGGAGGCAGTTGATGAGAGAAGGGTTGTATAGATAACACATGCTACATGTGCCTGGGTGGTGACAGTGCTTTAGGAGCCCAACACAGGAACAGTGGTTAGCTGGGTGGACCAGGAGTCACCTAAGAACAAATAAAGTAGCTGGGGCAGACTAAAGTCGTGAAATTTCTCACATTTACCTACTAAACCAATCCAAATAAACTCCCAGCAACAAAGTGGCTAATGAAAATATTACAACAGTGAGTTTCAGGTTGACTTGTTAAAGACATCTCTGGCAAACAAGGTAGTTACAGGAATCATTTAATGTAGTTCCATACATCAATGTTTGAGCAGAAGAGGACAGGACTCTTGGGGTGGGGCAGTTATGGTAGGTTGTTGCCCTGCAGAGAATCTCACCAACATAAGATTTTACTCTCATGACAGGGACAGGAGAGTCTTCCTTATTCCTTACCCCAGTGCAGCAAGCTATGTGTCTCCTCTTTCAAGTGGCAGACAGGTGTCTAACAGACAGATCCCACTGTGTGAAAAAGATGAGAGGTGTTTGCCCTCCCTAATTTGTCTGGTTATCAAGCTCAGGTGTTACCCACCACTGGGTCCCAGAGCCAGGAGGGACTACTTTGCCAAGGTTTACTAGTCTTCATGCCCATTTCTCTGCAGTGATGCTCTGTTAAGAGTGCAAGCCATAAGACTATCAGAGCAGGAACTATAACATGTACTAGTAATGTGACAATTCCCACTTCATAATGTAATTGGCAGGTTAAAGAAGGGTTGCTTTTTTAAAATGAAAAGAGGAGCACAGCGTGGTAAGAGGTAATTTGCCTTTTACTATAAATAAAAGACCTGAAATGTGAATTCTTGTGTTTGTACTGGGTAAGATCCTATCCAGTGCTTATGACATAGTAAGTGAATCTTGTATGGGGATAATATGATTTGCATTTTCTGTGTGCCACATAATGTAATGATCATCTGAAAAAAAATCTTTCCTTTGTCATAATTTAGAAGTAGATTATATCATGCCAGGAAAAATGTGGAAATAACAGATTTTGTGAGCACTGAGTGTGTGCATATATATTCTATTATAATGCTTACATCTTCTGAGCACATAGAAGAGGAGCTATTTATTCTCAAGATGACTTTAAAGTATTCTTTTTTTAAATGCTCTTTAATGAAATTGGTACTTTCAAAGAATTTAACTTAGAAAATTAAGAATTTTCTAAAAAAACCCCACCAGTTCTTTTGGAGTTTCTTCTTTAGCTAGCTATGCATACTTGGAGGAGAGTAGAACGTGCACTCAAAATTGCTAAAACTAGATTTTGGATGGTTAATAATGTCTAACAGCTTCTCTAAACCATAGTGTTTACATTCCTGATCCATATTTATTTGTTTACATGTCTGACTATATTAAACACCAAAACCACAAAAGAAAACAAAGGAGTCACAAAGGCAAAGTGTTATCCCTATCTGTAGGTATGTGTCATAAAGTTTTTATGTAAAATCAGTGAGATTTTCTCCTTAATGCTTGTGTTTTTCATGCTTTGTTTTTCCTAACTTGGAGTGCTTCAGATCAGGTTCTTGGTATCTGATGGTGGAACAGCTCTTTGAAAAGAGATAGGAAGTCAAGAGCCTCTGGGGCAGAACTCTTATTGGGGTAATGAGATAATACCACCACTGAGTCTTAAATAGTCTCCAACATCGGACTACTATTAAAGATTTGTGGTCTGTTTGGTGTTTTCCTGAACATATTAAATCTTTTCTCACCACGAGGTTCTTAAGAGCTAGCATGATCTTGATGATATGATTCATTTGACAGCATCTCCAGATGATTTCTTAAGATTAAAAAGAGGAAAAAAAAAGAACAAGTCAGTTTCTGTAATATATCACACATTGCATTCCAAATGATGGGCGGTAAGTGTATATGTATCCCACGTTCACTATCATAACTGTTACCCAGTTAAAAACTATGCTTCAAAAAGCATGAAACAGGCTTAAAATGGATGGAAAAATGGAAAAAAAAAAAAGTCTTTTTCAGCTGTTTACTCTTATTCTTGACCATGCAACTGTATCACATTTTTAAGCTTTAATTTTTGCTTAAAGCTTGAAATGTATTTGATTGTTGCTAATGAAATGTGGGATTTTCTTCTGTTCCCCTGTCTCTAGGAATTTGGGCTTTAAGATAACATGATGTCTCATTAGAATATTAAAAGAGAATAAAATTGCTCAAAAGAAAGTGGTAACAAATGATGTGCAGAGGTCTCTTGATGCTACATTGTCACATGGGAAATTCTTCAGTGAAATAGATTCAAATGAGTATTTCTTAATAAAACACAGTTTTGTTTTTTTCCAAAGATCTTTATTTTATTGCTGAACCTGAAGTTTTGACTGTGTTGCAAATTTTGATATCACCATCCCAATATGTCATACCTTGGAATCATAGAGTCATAGAATGGCAGGGTTGGAAGGGACCTCAAGGATCATCTAGTTCCAACCCCCTGGGAAAAGCAATCTTGACTTTCTATGTAGAGTGATGGGCTATAAATTCGATGTTGCCACTTAGGAATGAGATCTTGGAATTCTAATGACTGGTTGTTATGAAAGCATTAGTTTAATGCTCAGTAGTGATAAAAATGTAGATTGAATGTTAGGAATTATTGGAAAATAAATAGAGAACAAAATAAAATGCATAAATCCTGACAGTGTTCATGTATCCTCTTCCTAAAAAGGGTAGTGGAGAACTGGAGAAAGCCCAGAGGAAGGAAGAAAGGAAGGAAAGAAAGTATGGAAATGCCTTCACACAAAGAGTGACTTGTAAGACTTCAGTTTTGAGGAAAAAGTATAGTGAGACTGATTGCTCCATGCCTCTTTCCAACAAGATCTAGATGTCTATGAGCCTGGCACATAAGCAATTCAAAACTACCTTTTTCCTTACACAGTCTGTATTTAGGTGTGAAACTTGTCGGTGCGTGCTATGAATGCTGAGGGTTAGCACAGGCTTAAGGAGCAACACCAAAAAAGAAAAATCCATGGAAGGATATCCCACTGTGGATCTACCGAGATGTAACTGCTGGTACAGAAGACCCCAAATACATCTTTTGAGAAAAACATTAGTGTGTGTTTTCATATTCTTCCCTAGGCATCTGCTGTTGATTACTGTTGGAGACTGGCTCCTGGGCCAGGTAGACCTTTGGTCTGAGTACAACTATTCCTACCATACTTAACAGCACTGGAAGAATTTGGCAGTGAAGGAATTAGGCTGTTACTCAGAGCAGATGATGCTTATTGAGTTTGAAGAGTTTGTGACTGTAGGATCCATTCAGATCTTGGTACTTGATATGAACTAAATCTAAAGAACAGGGTGAACAAGGGATGAAAGGAAGGATCTATGCTTCTCAAGGCTATTGCTGCAGGCTGGCTGAACAGAAACACCAGGGGCATGGGCAAGAAGAGTAAAGAGTAAACCCTCTCTGACATAGATAACTGCTGGCTTCAAACTCGCTTGCAGCCTATGGTGAAAGCACATGATTTTTAGCTCTCTCCTCTTGATAGGGGCTTTGGAAAATTCCATAAAGAGCCATGCCTACAGCACCGTGGTTTGATAGGAAATGTAAACAGATCATGTTTTTCACTTGGCAGCTGATTAAGATGATGTAGTTAGGTGCTTATTTCTCATACCGTTCTCTTCTGATCAGTGAAAAAGGCCGAGGGCTGGGATGTAGCCATACTGCAGAGCCCCAAGGCCAGTTCATGTACCTGAGCCTGCTGTTTACCAATGTGCTACCAGAATGTCTTTTTAGTGTCTTTTTAAACCCTTTTACACAGCTGAGCTGAGTGGGAAAAAGTGTAAGTGGAGACTTGCTTATTTTGCAGAAAAGCACTAAATCTGATTCTGGAATACATTAGAGCAGCCTATAAAGCTTCCAGTGCTGTGCTCTGGCAGCTCTATAGACTTCGTGTCCAAGCTTATATCCAAACCTATATCACATAAAACTACACAAACAATGGTTCAAGTAAGCCTCTGGGCTGCTAGGCACAATTATATCAGCATTTGCCTAAGTTCAACATTTATGTTCCTTAAGAAATGCCAACAATTAATTTTTTTTTCCTTATTTTTTTTCCCCCCTCAAATTTAAAACTTTGAAATTTCAAAATTTAGTGAGAAATTACATTTGGGAATTGCTATACTTGAAGTCTTCAAAAGAACTGTTCTCAAAGACTTCAGTGAAATCGAACTAGTTTGTTTTGGCTTTATTATTCTGATTTTCAAGTGATAACATATTTGAAACATTAACTTTTATAGCATGTAGTGATTGAAGCGATGCAATCTAAATGAAATTATGTAACCTTTTAGAAGTAAACCCAAATAATTTTATCTATTTTTTTTTTTTATGAACTCAATACATTTCTACAGATTGTTGAGTCAGCACTTGCTAATGCAAAGCAGTTCTTCTGGAACTGCTTCAAACAGTCCTTGCAGGATATAAGACATTTAAAATTCCAGCATGTAGATAAAAGCCCTTCTCCTAAAAAAAAAAAATAACAAAAAACCCAACAAAGCTCTTTACTCTAAAAAGCCAAATTATACAAACCAAACAAATGTTTATGTTTTGTGCTTGCATGTCACACATGAATGCTTGTGAATATAGTCTAACACATTTGACAGTTCTGCTGGTCTGACTTAGTACTTAATTCTGCTTTCCCTCTCCCCTCCCCAAGTTTTTGCACAGTATCTGCTTTCATCTTTACTTATTAGTACTGGCTATAGTCTGTGTTGTATTCCATCCCATGTAGCAATGCTCATAGTAGTGTTTTGAAGTTAAAATAATTTTCCAGCATTGATTTTATTCTCTGCTGTACTGTAATAACTCATCTTTGTTTTTAAATGCCATTTTGGAAACCACAGATACTCAGACTTCATACCTTGCTTGCAAGAGGAACAAAGGCTGAATGCTGTTTAGCTCCAAGTGTCAATCAGGACATAACAAGTTAAATAGCAGCCAACACATTGGCAGATGAGTAACACAGAGTGGTTACTAAGCAGTGCCGAGTGCTGTTTGTCCTAGTCTACCTCAGCAGCTTAATGTGTTTACTTATTCATCTGCATCTGTTAGGGTGTAGCCAATGTCAGTAGTGGGTAATTTTCCTAGTAGAGACAAGGTTTTGGGGCTTGTCTTACAAACCATCCAGATCTGGAGGATGTTACTGTGATTAAACTAATTAATTTCAATAGGTACTAATCATACAGGCTCTGGCAATGAACAGTGATGAAAAACTTCAGTGTGCTGTGTCCTTTAGACTGCAGATGCTTATTGCAGTTCACCCATTCTCATGTCAAGATAAGAATGATTTTTCCATCCTGGTTTGGGTATCTATTTGGCTTTTTTGTAGCTGTACTCTAGGTTAGACAGATTCGCTTTATCAGCCACAATTTCCTACTAGGAAATAGCCTGTGGATAAGTCAGATTCTCAGCACTGTAAGATGTTACTATTTAACACCTATTACAGGATCTGATCCATCAAATGGAAATTACCTGACAAGTTGCCCCACGTCTGCTTAAACACTTACTCCAGTGGTAGTATTTACTGTGCCCTAACTGGTAGAGCTGGATACAGTGATGGCAACTTGGCTGCTTCATGGACTGGGCTTTTATTGAGGTTGGCTTAAATGCAGAGAGACTCACTCCTCCCCTTTTCCTGCCACCAGCAAGGAGCAGATAAGCAAAGGCTGTGAACAGGATCACCGTGGTGGTAGCGTTAAGAAAGCAGGGATCACTGCAGCCTGGAAAGGAAGGGGCTTTCCTCCCCTCCCATCTTCTGTGCCAACAAACCACCTGCAGCTTGTCAGCCTGGCTGCTGTGTCTTACATGTTGAATATAACTTTTAAATAAAAGATTTAGGCTGAACTGGGGATTGCATCTGGGTGTGTGTGAGGGAAGAGGTCCACCAGGCATGCTTTATCTTGGGAAAATGTTCAAGAGCACAATGTAACACTGCTGCTTCCTCTCATTTGGAATAGCCTTTATTTCACCACCGCTTTCAATTCAGTCTGTGCTGGCAGATGAGGGATGCAATAAGCCTGATTAAATTTCCATGATTTATATATCTGCAGCACATCGAGTCCATAATTAAGACAATGGGGGACAAAGGCCCCAGCTGTGATGTACAGAGACCTTCACATATCAAACAAGAAAGGGATGTGTAAGTGTAGAAGGACAAGTTAAAACTGAGACAGTACTGATCAGTGTGTTGGGTGATAGCCTCACTATAGCAGTATCTCCTTACATCTTTTGCAGTCACGTTGGAAGAAGAGGGAATTAAGGCAGGCTCACCAGTAACTTATATTTGGTTACTTGAGTCACAGGGAGATGTTAAGCCAGAGTCTGTTGGGAGAAAGGTGATTGGAATGTAAGTGCCTGTGGTGGAGGCTGGTATCACGAATCTGGAAAACAGAATGGGGTCATAGTGAGGACCTGCTGTCACCTCTGTGGAAACCTGTAGGAGGAATCAGGAAGATCCTTGACTGACTCATCTAGGGGAGAGGAAGGAGAAAATGACCAAGCTGAGCGAGGTCAAGATTTCAAGATGAATAAGGGAGTTAATTGTGCTGAACACAGCTGACAAATGGAGAAATAGCAATGCTCAGTTATGGCTGAACACAGTTCTGGAGAGAACAGTTTGAACATGGTAAGAACAGGAAAGTCACCTTTCACATAGAACAGATACATACACATATATTAATATCTGTAAGGTGGACTTGTACACAGTGCATACACCATTGACACTATAACTTTGGGATTAACCAGAGACAGAATTTAAGAATATACAAGCTGGAATATACAACAGAACAGTGTGAAAACAAGCTTACAAAGTGTTCAGTCACTGCCAGCAACTCAAGCCACCAATGCAACATCAAATGAGTTAGTCCCACAGCAATGGACATCTTAGTTTCTGCTTCTGTTTGCAGAGGGTGGTCATGGCTTTGACATCAGAAATTCCTAATTCCTGATCTCTGTTAGGAGTCTTTAGAGAGAGACTGACATGTGATCCTATTCCTGTCAGATAGTGAGACCAATACTAATTGGAAATAAACGGTGAAACTGGACAGAGATACAGAAATTAAGATTACTTCTCTTCAGCAGCTGGGGGAGCTCAGAAAGACCAGACAATAGTCTGCTGAGAAATGGGAAGATTTTTCTCGGGATTTTAGGAAGGGCAAAATCTCTGAAGTATAGGGTAGCTGTTGTGTCAGGGAAAGCAGAGCATGGCTTTTTTTACCCCCCAGTTTTGTGATCTGGGATGCACATCTCGGGGTATAAAAAGACAGTTGAGTGGCCATGAGGTACTCTGTGGCTGGAGCTGAGAATGGCTGCTGTTTGCCTTTTGGGAGCGAATGGCCCTGCTGGGTTTTGCATGCCAGGCAGGCTTCTCATAGCTCTCCTCCGTGGCCAGGCTCATGGTACCACATGTGCTCTGCAGCCCTGAAGGTCAGATGGCCAGACTCATTGGCACGGCAGGAGTGACAGCCGTCCCCGGCGCCGGCAGGGTCGCCGAAGGAAACAGACATCCATCACATTGTTACAGCAAGGTGCAGGCTCCACAACACCTCCTGCCACACGAATGCCTTTCGTGCTGACTCTCAGTAACCCCGGCTCAGATGTCACCAGTGCATCTGCAATGACAGCACGCTCCTAGATTAGTACAACTGATTTGGAGTTTGCTTTCCTGGAGTATTCCTCCCCTCTGCCCTGGGCAGGTAGTGGGGGCTGAGAAGACCACTGCCGTTGGTGTCCTGGCGTCCTGGTCTCCTTCCACCCTAGCTGGAGCTGGGGGTGAGAGGCCGGGCCTCTGTGTAGGGCTTTGGGAGGTGCCACCTGAAACCAGGCAGCGATGCGAGGGATGAAAGAGCAGCAGGGATGCCACCTCCACTAGCTCCTTGGGGCTGAGCTGTCTAGTGGTGGAGACCTCCCTATATGACTGGGGACAATGGCCATGGCAGAGATTGTGGCCATTTTCCGCTCCTCTTGAGCAGAGCGTGTTAAGAGTGCTGAGTTCCCTCTGTGCTGCTCTGCATGCCCAGCTCTGCAGCACTGTTTTCCTTATTCATTAACATCTTCTTACCTCCACACCTGTTTGATATTGCATATTCCATTTGGAAATACTGTCCTTTTTGTCCCCTTTTTACGCCATCTGTTGACACAACCCTGCGCGTGTGTGTGTGTGTCTGGGTAAGATCCAGCTGGCACACGCAGGAGGTGAACGCATTCACATCTCCCGAAATTGCTGATTCAGGGAGGGGAGGTGGGGGTGGAGGGGTGTGTGTGACTCAAAAGACCCGCACCCCGATAGCGCCGCAGCTGAGCAGCCTGCCACTGCCCTGGGTGATAGTGCCAGGCGTTATCAATGCACAGCCATCCTTTCAGCCCCGCCTGCCCTCCCCGCGCCCCCGACGTGCCTGTTGTAATCGGGGGAACAATGGCAGAGGCAGAGTGCCCGGCACAAAGACAACAGCTGCACTCCCGGGTCAGGCTTCGCAGCCTCCCCGCACAATGGCGATGTGTAACCCCATCCCGCCGCCCGCCTCGGAATAATTTATTTATAGATGCAATATCTCTCTCTCTCTCTCTGGCCTATTTAAGAATGTCTTTTCATAAATGCATGGAAATTGAAATTATTCTCTGCATTTCCCCCAAAAGATTATGGTATCTGCTCTGTACAGATAAATGGTGTCGTTTTGGGAGGGGAAGAGGGAGAAAAGCCATTGGAATATATGTCATTAAAAATGGGGAGAAGTTGATTTATTGTGATTTGCGCATTAATTTCTTCTTTTTTTTTTTTAATTAAATATATGTCATCGTTAGTGTCTTTGTAATAGCAGGCACACGTTTTAAAATAGGAAAGAAATAGTGAAATAGGGGAAAAGAGCTCTTCTAGGCAACAAATGGCAGCCTTGTCTCTGTGAGAGGTGACTGGTTACCTCTCTGGTGATAAAACCTCTTTCACCCAAACAAACTGTAAGCATGAGCATCTGCTCAGCATGGAGAATCTTCCACCATCTAGGAGAACATGAGTCATCTCTCACATGAAAATATGGTCAGTTCAGCCCACTGCTTACTTCTCTTAAATGGAGTGTGTGCAGCTTATATATCATCTAAATGTGTACTTTAACACAAGATCAGAAATAAGGACGGTCACCTAACTCCCTAAAAAGAACTAAAACTAGTATAAATATTTCTGTCACCTACCTCCCAAAAAAAACCCCCAAACTTAAAACCAGTAAAAATGTTTCTGTAGGCTAATTCCCTAAAAAGAACTAAACCCAGTAAAAGTATTTCTTCTAGCAACATCTTAAAAGCAGTAGATTCAATAGCACATCATATTTTTTAACAGTAACTGTCATTAAAATTAATTCAAGTTTTTCTTTACTTTCACTACAACTAAGTTAAAATTTCTTTGTCCAAATCCTGCTCTCTGAATGCAGACAACTTGTACAGCTCTTCACTGTGCAAAATGAGTTGGTTTATGGATGATGAACCTAGAGACCAGGAGCACTTCGTCCATGCAGTCTGTGTGCTTGTGAACATACCTGTGTAAGGAAAGCATGACAAGATATCTCCAAACAGAGAAGCTTTGGTGCCACTAAATACTCTCCAAGCACTTCCATCAGATTTAACAACCAACTGAAAACTCCTGCATGCCCACATAATGTAAAACGCACATTGTGAGTCACTGTGGAATAAAAAGGAGTTTTTTCTCTCTCTCTCTCTTTTTTTTTTTTTCCCCAATTGACAAACACCATATACAACATTATCAGTGCTTCTGTAAAAAGTGTGCTGGAAAAATGCACAGCCTCTTTATATCATCCCCTCTTCCATCTCCTGTGTCCTCAGGAAAAGCCTGATGACTGGCAGCTGGTTGACTGCCCTATTATCTGAGCCTGCGTCCAGTCTGGCTAATTACAGTCACTGATTACTAAACACTGAGCAGCACTGTCACCTGCCTTAGCCTGACAGGATTATACCATCTGTGCCACATGGCCAGGGTATGGAAAGCTGGTGAAAGGTCACAAAAAGGGGCAAATAGCCCTTAATGGGAGGTAAATGTGTGTTTACAGACCTGACAGCTGACTGTCATTAGAGTATACATACATATTCACAGCTGAAGATACTTCCCAAGGAAGAATAAGGGATATAGGAAGTATGACTTTGTCAGGCAGTTGGTTTTTGCTGGCCCCAAAATAGGTGTCAGTCACTGGAGAGAAACTAAATATGCCCCTGTCAGACACAATGGAATAACACAAGACCAGACGTTTTCCCTCAGTACCTCATCAGATCTTGTCAGCAGGGCAGCAGCATTTCACCTAAAATGTCTGAAAAAACTGATCTGGTGAAACTGATGCGAACCTTTGTGCAGGCAAAACTGTCTCCTTCAAAGGAAATAGCTGGATCTGTTCAGTTTGTGCTTGCAAAGGTGCCACGGTTGACGCGTCTATGTCACCGAGGACCAGGCCTGTTCTCCAGAGAAGGTAGCAGTGAAGGTCCTTACCTATAAGCTGGGGATCTCCCCTCTCCAGTACCCTGCTTCAGGGTAGGTCATGCATCCTCTTACCCTCAATGTTTCATTAACACTGCTCTTTTCTACACCTTTTCTCTCATCAACTCCCATGCAGTTGTACCTGCTCTCTGCTCTACCCAAGCCTCTCCTATGACTGCTATTTTTCATCCCTTGCATGCTAGAAAAATCTTCTCCCAAGTATGTGTGACAGTGGTTGGGGTTGTTCATCCTGGAGAAGAGAAGGTTCTGAGGAGACACTCTGGCATCCTTTCTATACTTAAGAACGATGAGGACAATCTTTTTAGCAGTGCCTGTTGTGACAGGGCAAGGGACGAAGGTTTCAAACTAAAAGAGGGAGATTTAGACTAGATAAAAGAAAGATTTTTTTTACAGTGACAGCAGTGAAACACTGGCCTAGGTTGCCCAGAGAGCTGGTGGAAGCCCCATCCCTGGAAACATTCAAGGTAAGGTTGAACAGGGCTCTGAGCACCATGATCTAATTAAAGATATCCCTGTTCACTGTAGGAAGATTGGAGTAGATAACCTATAACTGTCCCTTCCAACCCCAATGCTTCTGTCCCCTCCCGAGCACATCTGAGACTATCCGTGGAGGGGATGGTGACAACACAAAGCCTGACATGTGCACAGGATTGTTGATCTTCTGTTGTTAGCTGCACACTGAGGACCACCACCACCTTCTAGAGCCACTCTACCAGGCCTAGTTTGTTGTCTGGTGGCAAACTGCACTCTGCCCTGCATATGGTTCTGCCATTGGCCCTTGGGAAAGGAACATCCTCCTCACCATATTATGCCTGAAACATGTTTTCAGCCAGAAAAGCCAGCAGTCTGTGGAGCCAGGAATGATTTATTTCAGCTAAGTCATGGTGTCACACACTCACTACCTTGGTTTTGTTTTTCTTCCTTGGATTTCTTGCCTAGGCTTTCTCTTTGTTGTCAAATTTGTGTTATGTTTCTCCACTTGCGTTTGATTTGTCTGGTCATTATTTACCAGGTGTTTATGTGAATGTAAGACAGATGTTTCACTGAAGAAAAGGTGACTACAAATAGCCTTGCATACATCAAATCACCCGTTAGAGACAAACACATGGATCCCCAAAAGGTGCATATATGTCATAACTCAAGTGTTCTTGCTTTTAATAATGAGTGTAATCTTCTCAGAAACCAAAATACAATTTATTTCATGTCAAACAGGTGAGCAACACTTGACAGCCACTGAGTACAGGAATTTTTCAAATGGTATCAAATCAGGATGTCTAATAGTCTGAACTTGCAGATCTGACTTGTGTGCTTTCCCAACAGCTGCTCTCATTTTTGCTCTGGCATGGTCTTTAAAATTGATCTCTAGAGCAGACGCATTCAAAAAGCTCCTTCACATGCACACACATATATGTATAATTCACTAACCTGCAATGAAATCAGCAGGGTATGGGCAGCATCACCCTCACAGACTGGGGCTGGGATACTGGAGCAGAGGTACACAGTGATGATCCAGAGGACTGGGAGGAGAGGAGTGAGGTGAAATTCCATAGTACAAAATGCCATTCCAAGGACAAACAGGGAAACATTTGTAACCCCTCTAGTTACCACCAGCTACCATTTCACTGCTTGAGTCTCCTCTGGGTGAACACAGACCAGCCTAGCACTACATGCAAGCCTGGTCAGCCATGCTCAGAACAGATAAGCACAAGCTGCAGCAGGTATGGAAAGCAGTCCTTTGGTAAGCAGGGGACCTGGCAGCTTAATTTGAGAGAGGCAGCTTAGGGAGTGTAGCTCATTTAGCTCCTCAAGACAAATGCTGAGAGGGAAAAAGTGATTGCTCGCTCTAAATTTATCAGCAGAGGCAAATGCCAGAGAGGAAGAGGAACTGTTTAAGGTGAAGGACAATGTTGGCATAAGAATAAATGAGTGTAATCTGGCTATGAATAAATTTAGGCTGAACATTAGAAAATGGTTTCTAACTATCAGAGGAGTGAGTTCTCAGCTTTGTAATAGGAACTCAAGAAACCCAATTCCTATTCAGTCCAATTTGATAAGATTATTAAAAAGATGACTGTGATAGGGTGGGACTAGTCCACAGCTTAGAAGGTCTTCTCTGTCCCCAAGCACTGATGGATGCAGGTTAACTCAATGAGAATCCCATCTCAAATATTCAATATATAAATATTCTTCGTTATATAAAGGCTTTTCAAAAGCTAGGACTCAAATTGTCAAGGGAGTGCCCCAAATTTTTCATTCTTTGGACAGTAATGTCTCTTTCTGCTTCTTCTATGCACCTGTGAAATACCAAAGATAATTCCTTCCCATTTAATCACGCTGGGGTATTGTGAAAAGACCCTCACTGTGGTGTTATGAAAATATAATATTTACTGTTTGTGCAGTGCTCAGGAGTGCTGTGAGGATGAGTACCAAAGGAAAAAAAAAGCTGCACTGAAATTAATAATTTTGGCTGCATAGCTAGGTTTGAATTACATGTAGTAAATCATGCCTAGGGCAACACACTGAGTGAGAGGAAAATCAAATATTGAATAGCTCCTCATTAAGTGAACACCATCTATTCCGTGGACTGAATGAGGCAGGGTCCCATGGAAAATACAGTATGTGATTTTGTAATTGAAGACTAGAAAAGGCCTGAATTAAAGTTGCTGAGACTTTCCTTATGCCTTTCCACCATCAAGAACTAGGATTATTTTTTTTTTTCATGTGTAGCTGGCCCATTAGCTAACCACATCTGCACATAGCCCAGTTGTACCTGATTTACAGCCAGGGGAAGCCTTGTTCATGCATGGCATGGAGCTGGTTGTCAGGCTGTGCAAGTTCTGGCATGATTCTTCTCCTAGAAGACAGGAGAGACTGCCTGGACCAACCACCCTCCCATCTCTCCAGCCTGCATGCGAGAGATGCTCCAGAGCGTACTGCGTGAATAACCCCCACAGTACTCTGCCCTTAGCACACAGGGTGGAAGAAGAATGGAAGGGTTACACCAGCTCACCCACAATCAGCCTCTCAGAGCCAGGCAGAGAATAGCTTTCTGTCTCATGGTGAACTGGAAATTTATTTTCTTCCAGCTTGAGTCTAATCTTGTCTCTAGAAATTCTCTATAAATGCAAGCTGGAGGAGGGTTTAAAGTGCTGGCTGTTGAGCCATGGTGACTGAGTAGTCTGTGCAAACTACCCTCCCTGTGAATTTGGAGGTGTAGTTGGTTTTGGGTGTGAAGCTCAGGCATTGGATATGATCTCAGGGCCACTACACAGACTGCCAGAGCAGAACAGGCAGAGTCTCAGGAACCCACATTCATTTCAGACCTTGCAGTTTTCTTGAAAGCAAGAGTTTGAAACAAAACCTGAAGATATCAATGAGGCAGAAAATATTTTGTCAGCATTTTTTCAAACTAGTTACAGAACTATGGGACATACACTGAAATAAGTGTGACCAGACCAGTGTAGTTAAGGTGAGTTATGACTGAGCTGCACGTGTAGCCAGCAGTAACTCACCCCTGGCCACATCAAAATTTGATCCCAGTTTGTATTGTAGCTGGAGTGTTTGGTATGCCACCACCAAATGTGAAGAACACAAAATCTTGCTATTTTTGATACAGCTTTGAAGCAGAGGAGAAAGTTCTAGCATACTTAGTGAGTTTGTGTCTCTCTGTTTCTTGATACCAAACTCTTCCCTCAGCCAAGGACTGAATCCTAGAGTGAGGATGCTCAGCTAATTTTGGACAGCCTGTGTTTTCAAAGTGGGCACTACCAAAGGAAGCAAAGGCCTTGGGAAACAAGAGTAATTTATAGGCTTACCCAGAATATTTGGCTGGATATTCTTTGTGTGAGTTGGTACAAAGGAGTCTGGTGTGACTGTCTGTACTATGCAAAGGCAGACACACCCCACATTTAAAATGTTCCTGTTTTACTGCAGTCAATCATATTTCCACGTTTGTTTGTCACAGTGTGTATGCCTGTAATTATGTGCTGATGGCACATTCTTACTAACCAAAAATATTATCAAAAAGTACGGAGCTATCTCTAAATGCAGACCTTGTTTTTGACAGCAATGTTTACTATTGAATCACAAACCACAGAAAGCAGTGATTTGCACCAGAACAGCTAATGCATAACAAGTGTGCTGAGCACTACTTTTGCATAGGAAGAAGGAAGGAAGAAAAACATATTTATCTCAGTAGTGGTTAAACGATAGTGCAAACTAGTAATTATGTGTAAATTATGACCTTGCCCCCTTGCAGGCAGCTCCTCAGTAAACACGACTGCATTTAATTCCCATCCCCTCAGCAATAAACAGCATTGTTTTCCAAGCAAATGCAATGCTTCTCTTCAGATAGATTTTTTTTTTTTCCCCCAATGAAAACCTGTGTTTTCAGAGATCAAAACCTTAAATAGAATGCTGAGGCTTTTCAGATTCTGGGGTTTTCATTTAAATAAAATAGTAGCAGTAAAATATTAGGTTTTGTAATTTCTGCTCTCTTCCTTTAAGCTTTTCTGTTACTAAAAGGCATTACACACAAGTTGAAAGTTTAGATTTTTTTTTTCAAACATATATATTTTTCATTTTCATCTGACATTCTGTAACATTTCCAAAGCTGTATTAATATTGAAAAGTTGCAGAACATAAAGTGATGAAAGAAACCCCTGACTTGAATATCGTGTAATGAAACTGGAAATAAAAGCAAAATAGAGTGAGATCGTGGGAGGAAAATGGGAAAGAAGCACAGAAAATTGCATTTTAAGAGCTACAGGTTAAGAGCACTTTAAAAAAAAATACCAACAGAATCTCAGTGAAGTGTAAGTAGTTAGTGGAACTTATTTCAACTTTTGAACACTTCTGATTTTTTCTGTTTGTTTAAACAATAACAGGCAGGTAAGATTTGAGCCCCAGCACTTGCATGTTATGGTGCATTTCAGTGTGACAAACAGTAGCTGCATACAATCCCGTGCTATGGGTTGCTGAAGTGAGATTTATTGTTTCCCACCTTAAGCTGTCCTGTAAATTTACTCTGCACTGTTAAGCAGATACCAAGCTCTGCCTAGAGACGGAAACACTGCTGATGAGCAAAGGGGATCCTTAATGGCTAAGTGTGTTGGTGTTTATATTAAACTTTAGAAACATTCTGAATAAGAGACAGAATTTTTTTTCCATGAATAGTCACATCGCATTTCTCATCTAATGTTCTCATGAAGCAGAGAGATGTGGTCTTGGTTTCAGTTCCTTGGCTTGGGTTAATGCATGACATATTTTGATGCAGAATTCCCTGGAGCTAATCCCCTTTTGTTGGACAAGCCTAAGAGAGATAATGGAGCCTCCTGGGGAACCGAAGTTCCTTGGTGTCTGTACTCGCATTGCACTGCTCTCTCCTGAGGGTTCTAGTGGCATGTCCTGTGGTGGCCAGAGCAGTTCCTGCCTGACACACCACATTAATTCTTCCCAGGAAACTCCTCTGGGATCTCTCCATGGGCTCAGAAGAACCACAGAAGCACAGGGGTGTGCCAGAGGATGCATTGCTGCATTCCCATGGAGCTACTCCCTGTCCACGTAGGTGATGACTGCAGCTAGGTGCAGTGTAACCCCCTGTCCCACCAGGTAACCAAAGTCAACAACTCCACCCTAGCAGGGTTGGAGGCTTTCGTGGGTAGATGGGATTTAAATAATTGGCAAGACCAGGAATGAAACCTGACTTAACATGATTGAAGAGAAATCCTAGCCTGACTGTGTGTGTGTGAAATGCTACTCACTGGTGTTTCTCTGCTGGAATGAGAAACAGGTTTACTCCTATGACCTAGCTGGAGTTTGAACACGCTTTCCCCCACTAAGACACACCTTTAAACACTTTGCAAATATCAGCAAACTCAGTTTCACAATGGGAGTTTCTGCTGTCAGGCAGGCTGCATCATCAATTTTTGGATGAGGAAATTAGGCAGAATTGGTGACTGGCTCCATGGTCTGTGCCATGTCTGCATGGCACTGTAGAAACGTATCGGGGCTGGCACAGATCTGTATCAGAGTGGGGCTCCACCCTGGCTAATTAGTCTGCTGGGGAGCAAGGTCTATCCAGCGGGGCAGAGAGCCCTGATAGTGCAATCGTGCCTCCAGACTCCTCATGTCGGGGTCTCATGGCTGCTCTGCAAAGTTCTTCGCATTGCCATGGTCCCTTCTCAGGCTCCAAGGATTGGCTAAGGAGTGAAGTACATCTTGTGGCTTGAGAATAGTGTTTCTGAGGATAAGTTTCCCACAGCTGAGCTCAGAGCTGAGAGCTCAGAGATCCTTTATTTTTATTTCCTTTTTACTTTAAAAATAAATAAATAAAAAATCTATTTGTTTGTTGAGCAATGACAACGGAAAAAAAGGGTTAATTAAAAGGACCCAAACCCTAAAAATAGGTTACTGTAGTATGTGAAATAGTCAAGTCAGGAATTTGCTGTGACTCATTGGCTGATTGTAAACTACAACACAGGGAGCGAGAGCCTGACTCAGCAGATGCCGGAGCCTTCAAAAGGATTAGAGGTGTTGCCAAGGTGTTCCACCCTTTTTTCCCTCTTTAAATGTGTCTTAAGTATCTTAGTCTTACATGTATGGTATTAAATTGGCATATCTAGAATAGTGAGCAGTTAAATGTCAGATTTTCCTGATTTGATTGTATCTGCATGTGCACACCATTTAGTTATTGTGCAAGCAGAAAATCCCTTCCATACAATTCAAACCCACTGGGCTTTATTAACGCAGTTGCTACAAACATTTCAACATAGGTGCTCTAAAATAAAAGCCTCTAACCTAAATCTTCATCAAAAAAATATTTGCAACCCAGACGTGCCACTGGGACCCCAACTTTCAGTGCCCCAGCATGCCTCCAAAAGCTGATGTATCACTGATTTCGCAGGGAAACTGCCCTCGTGGGACTTCTGCACTCCAAGACAAGGTACTTCCTAAGAGGCCAAGACACTTCTCCATGCCTCCTGCCAACCCATTTCCTAACTTCTGCCTTGGTGTAATCATTTTAGCTGAAAAGATAAAGATGTAGGGAGTTGGTTTATACTTACAAAGTTTTGCTGGCATGGCAGTGGTATAATTACGACAGCACAATCCCTGTGAGTTCAGTCCTGCCATCAAAAGGCCTTTTTGTCGTTGTTCTAATGTAATCTGTTCAGCAAACTGGTTTAATTCCTACCAGGACAACAATGGGTTTTTTTGCTGGTATAAGCTGTTTCTGTGCTCTGGGTGCTGGCTGTTGCAGTACCAGTGCTGTATCTCCACTGGGTGCCGAGGTGCCTGGAGGACGAGCTGCTGTTTTTCCCCTTGCCCATGAGGGCTGAGGCACTCTGCACATCCAAGGCATGAGGAGACATGTGATGACTGTTGAGCCAAAAGGGAATTTCAATCCACATTTCAATCTGGCTTATTTGCATGAGTCCTTTATGCTGTTCAATCTATGTCTTCACTCTGCAGATTTTTTTGTTTAGGACTAAGCTGGGTTGCCTGCACACCCCAGTAGCAGTTGTGACACTGAAGGCATTTTTGGACTGATTCTGAGAAAAGCTGTGATATTTTCAAAGGACCGTGAATTAAAACCTCAGATTTTAATGTTCCTCTCTCTCAGCCCATCATTTTTGCAGGGAAAGTTGTTTGAATCCAGCTGTGGCTTTCCATAATGCAATTATACTGAATTTCACCTGCCAGTCCATGGCAGCTTGGTGACTCCTGATATGAGCTCCAGCTGGAGAAATGCAGATGCTCAAAATGAAGCTTCCATATTCACACCATCTCCATCCCCTGGTCCATCCCTCTTGTTTTCTTGGAGGGAGGGTGCATATCCTTGCTCTTGGCAGATCAGGGATGGTGTTTTAGTTGGCCTGCAGAGTCAGGCTGTCCTCATCCTAGAGATGGGTAGTGGGGGATATGTGGCCCACAGGACAGTGATGGAGCCAGCCACAGATAATGTCTCTCTGGAGCCACCACTTGCTCCATGAGGAAAGGCACAGCCATATCCATACAGGATTTATGGCTTTTTAGTAAGTGCATGTGACATGTTTGTTTTTACACACATTTCCTCAGTTTTCCTTTTAATCCCATTTCAGTGTATCATGGAACCTATAAAAAAATAATAAAATGCAGCAAAGAGCAGTGTATCCTCCTAGCCAGCACCACCATTGCCTGGTTGTTTATTTGGGGTTTGGGGGATTTTTGCCTTGAGGAACAAATGCTTCAACCTGTTTTAGCAAACCTGCTGGCCCTCCCACAGCAGATCACTAGAGCCATTTTCAAGGTATGGCATGCCAAAAAAAAGCAGGGACAATCTGGAAAGAACAGGTGTATTGGCTTCTGTTGCTGCTTCAAAAGGGTAAGCACCTAGCTTACTGCTACCACAAAGGAGGTAGGCATTTAGTGCACAGACAATTTCCTTCCCTCTGAGAAAGTCTCATTGGGGGTGAATTTAATAAATTCCAATAGTCAGCTTCTTCTCCTTTGTTGTTTTTTTTTTTTTTTTAAATGTCCTCCCCTCCATGGTACTGCTTTTGTATTGCAACTGCCTGTAAAGAGAGCCCTTTTTAGAATCACAGAATTAGTCAGGGTTGGAAGGGACCACAAGGATCATCTAGTTACAACTCCCCTGCCATGGGTAGGTACACCTTGCACTGGATCAGGCTTTCCAGAGCCTCATCCAGCTTGGCCTTAAACACCTCCAGGGATGAGGCTTCCACCACCTCCCTAGGCAACCTGTTCCAGGGTCTCACCACCCTCATGGTAAAGAACTTCCTCCTAACATCCATTCTGAATCGACCCATTGCTAGCTTTGTTCCATTCCCCCCGGTCCTATCGCTACTTGACATCCTAAAAAGTCCCTCCCCAGCTTTCTTGTAGCCCCCTTCAGATACTGGAAGGCCACAATAAGGTCACCTGAGAGCCTTCTCCTCTCCAGACTGAACAGCGCCAACTCCCTCAGTCTCTCCTCGTAGGAGAGATGCTCCAGCAGGTTGGGTATTTTACCCTACGAGTGGTTGTGGCTGGAAGGCACTGTGCTGAGGTATGACCATGTGGGCTGACCTTATTCATCCTAGTGATGTGCCTCAGGCTTGCTGTTCTTAACTGGTGCTTTCCAGAAAATGGATTTCAATCCAAAGCTGTGGGGCAGCCACTTAGCAAGACTGAAGGAGACAAGAGGTGAATCTGGGGATAAGGATGCTACACTGGAAAAAAAGCAACAAAAATGGCACTATCAGTAAATTGCCCTTTTGCTTATTTAATGAAACAAACCTGATCATCTCCATCCTGGTTACCCTTGGATTGTTTAACCTGCCTATCTTCCTATGGCATCTCAGGATTAACCATCATCATGCCTTTAAATATTGTTTTTTGTCTTTTTTCAGATTACCAGATGATTTCTTTGAATTGAAAATAAAGCCCAAAGTCCTAAACCCTGTATAAAAGGTTGTACCTTCATCAGTAGCTCTTAAAATCACAGATCTCATTAAATGTGACCTGCAGCAGTTGAGTTTGATCTGATTGATATCTAGCACTTAGCTTTTTTTCTCTACAGCATATTTTTAATTCATTCAAGCATCTCTGCAGCAACTGAACCTTTCTGAGGTTTGCCTTCAATTTACAAATTGAACATCTGAAGCTGAAAAATAAGCTCCATATTTTTGTGGTAAAGCAAGGTTTGCCAGGCCCCTTCAGAAAGAGCAGCAATGTTTTGTGGTTTGCTTCAGTTAACTTGGGCTGTAATCAAGGCGTGAACCTTTTGGTGCCCTCACTGAGTGCACAGCCTGCTTCCCTAGATGAGTGTAGCAGTGCAAGGGTTGTTCTTTTTTTAATAACACCTGCAGAGAAGTGCAGTGGTCTCTAGTTTCTAGTTTTGGCTACATAGTTGTAAAACAGCTGTGCCAGTACCATCCTTCAGGACATCTGCGAGCAACTGTGTTCTCTACTCGCTGTTGTATGTCCTCAGTGTTAGTCCTCTGTATTCTGTTGCTCAGACTCTTAAAAGATTATTTATACCATCTTCACTGGGTGCTTTTCACAAGCTTGTTGCTTTAGACAGTTTATGGATGGATTTTTTTCTGTAGTCTAGCATCCCAAGGAATTGTTTTATTCATCTCATGCATGTTAGGGAAGATATGCTGCAGATTGTTGTACCATTGCTGTGGGCAGTCTGTGCATATCTTGATGTGGGTTTGTTTTTTTTTTCCTTCTTTATTTTTTTTTTCTCTCTGAGAGATGATATTTCTTTTAAATTACTACCTTTTTATTTTTTTCCCAGCTGTAGCCTCTAGCACCTCTTTCCAAAGCTTGCTTAGACACTCTTAAGCTTCTCTGTGTTCCCCAAATCATGAACTTCTTTATACCATCCAAATTTCTTGCATTTTTCAAGTGAAATGCAGGTTTGCCAAGTAAGAGTTTGCAGAGCCAGGGTCTTCCTGTGGGAGTGCTGAACATGTACAAATGTCAGTAGATTTTCCAAGGAGAACCTGCCAGAGCCCTGCTGGGTTTCTACTACTTCAGACCAGTGCCTGGCACCAGAATTCTCTCCACAATAGTTCCCTTTTGACTGGGGAGTGTGTGGTGGATTTACTTTTAAAATATATATGTATAAACTTCTGAGCAGTTCTTCTGTCTCTCTTGCAGTGACCTCACATGAAAAATTGTTTCTTTTCTCTTGCCTTTGTCTGTTTAGCACTTTTTTCCTGCTTTGGTCTGGAAGACAAAGTGGCTGAAGGGTGAATTGATGACTGACTGCTCTTCCAGTTTTGTTGAGATCTGAAGTCCTCATTCTGGGAACATATTTTTGAACTTCTCATCAGCTCTTCACTGAACTTGACCTCCCTCTCATTTTTATCCCACTGATGATTCCCTTTCCTTTAAAAAATGGTTATTTATCTGCATAGTCCTTTACTGAGGAAGAGTTAATTCACCTCTCGATTACACAGTACTCTTCTAATACTTGTGCCATTTCTCTGAAATTATTGTATCTTTCCTTTGTTTTGCTAAAATATTACATGGCAGAGAGCTATGACCTAGTCCTGAAGAACACTGACTAGAAACACTGCTGACTCTCTCTCCATTTGTCTTTTAACCTATCAGAGAGATAAATTCCTTTTTCTTTTAATACATATGAAGCTGTGTTTGGTTTTAGTTGTTTCTTATGTGACTCAAAGCTGAAAGTATTAGAGAATTATTATTATTATTATGCCTTTATCTACAAAACATCTCATCATACTTTCTAGAAATCTGTTGTGTGCTATTAATTTCTGCTACTATCCCAAAACTCAGATCTCTTGTCTGCTTTTCTGCTGTGCTCCAGGCTGGGCCACTTGTTCTTGTAGTTATTGGGGTAGCCTCTTCCAGGTAATTGCAACTTAACAATTGCTTTATGAAAACCAATATTAAATGTCTGATGACCTACTCCACCAGTTCTTTATGTTTTGAGAGTAGAAGTTACCTGGACTAGTTAATTTCCATATATTTAACCTTATGTACTTTGATCTCACTTCACTGTTGACCTTCCTACATTTCTTAACATTTAACTGATACTTATGAGTTACTCTCAGCTTTCAATCTTTTTAGATTATTATCCATATTCTCATGGTTGTTGTATCTCTTTTTTTTTTAAAGCAAGCTAACATCTTTACAACACTCATTTGTTTGGGTTTTTTTTTGTTTCTTTTGTTTGTTTGTTTGTTTAGTTGTTTTGGTTTCGTTCATTAGAGTAGTTTGTTTTCATTATATATATAGTGTACATATATTTAGATGTAATGAAATGTATTGATTATGGTCTTTTGCAGAACCTAGAAGAGCTTTCCTAAGCACTTACCTGACACACAGTGAGGACTCAAATCAGTTATGATGATAAAGCATTTTTGGAAAAACAGATACAATATTTTTCCTAAAAGTTCTGGATTTCTCTAGTATTGTCCAGTAGTTTGTTTTGCAGCTGAACTCACAAACCAGAGTTCTTTATCTCTCTGTGCTGGTGGAACGTTTGCTAGCTGGGTTGCAGCTGTCGATGCGGTCTCTGTTACAGCTTAACTTTGTTGATAAGTTCCTTGTTTTTGAAACAGACTTGGAATAAGTGAGGAAGTAGTGAGTGGTTCCCAGGGCACTATCCGCTCTGCTTGGAACAGAGTCTGTCCCACGGCAGTGAAGCCAGAGCCCTTGGCATGGCCTACCTATGTAGTTCAACCATAGTAATTCAGCCCGGAGCTGAAGATGGCATTAATCATAGTGCTTCTCTGTTGGTAGGAAGGGCAGGGAGAAAAGCAAGTGTATTTTATCACTAATACCAATTAATAATAACCAGAGTTTAGCTACAAACAGAGGGAAGGTGGGAGTGGTGATGGGGGAGAGCTGAAGAGGTCTGAAACAGGCACATGGTCACTGCTGGTGGAGCCAAAGCTTGAATTTCTGCCATTACACGTGAGGGAGGCAGCAGCACAGTGATTAATTTCTCTCTGGCAGGTGACTAACTCTGTGCAGCTTCCAACAGAGGCTGCCAAAGTTGGACAAAAACTTGTTAAAGGTGCTCAAACACTCCAAATGTGGAGGCTGGATGAGGAGGCAGAAGTCTGCTTAAAAAAAAAAAAAAAAAAAGAAGCCTTTGTAGAGTGCTTGCAGAATAAGCAGGCTCTAGGGCTGATGGATGGCTGTGGGCAGGGGAGCAGGGTAATAATGTGAGCTTCAAAGAAGAGCCAGGAACTCCTGCATTTTAAGCTGAGGGCTCATGCTAACTCTCTCCCAGATCCTGGACAAGGTGAAGTCTGCTTCTGCTGAAGCCACATGGAGTTCTCATGTTCATTTCAGCACGGCCAGGATGTCACTTTGCTTGAGGAAGGAATAAAATTGACTGAAGGGAGGAGAGAAATCTGGGAATAAATTGATTACCTTTTACATTGATTCAGCTATATGTTGTTATCACTGCTCTGAACCATGTCCAAGAATCCTTTGGATATAAACTTAAAGTTAATACTAAGGTTTATGTGAAAAAAAAAACAAACACTAAAATAACAGCAATCCAAACCACTGGCTGACATTGACATGAGTTGAAAGGCTCTGCACAGCGACATATTGCAGTGTCTTATGGACCCAACATATTTCAGTGCCCCTCCCATAGCTGCTGAGCTGTGAACCTAACAGAAATATCTTCAGTCCATCATAATCAAAAGTAAATGTTGAATATTTTTTACCCTACATCACTCAGGAGCAGAAGTCTCTAAGTCATGGATGGCTGCTCTGGGGAATCTGGACCAGGGAAGTGATCACTCTGAGTTCCTGTGTTCATTATATCCTTGCCATGAAAATCAGCAGTAGCTACTGGAGCTGACCATTGTAGCACATCCTAAATTACAGCTCTCCCATCTGGGATCTGCCACTTCTGTATTTCTGTGTCCAAGCTTTCATTTTGGAAATTCAGATTTGCTTACTAATTTAATAAAATCAGATCAGAGTGAGTTATAATTTCACGTGGGACAGACCATCTTAATTTTGTGTGACATGAATCAGTGTTATTTGCATACAGAACAGACCCAGGCTGTGTTGAAAAGGAATCTGTGAGTTTTCGGGGAGGAAGTTTGCCTTTAGCAGTAAATAAGTTTCTCTCTGAAGCCAGACAAAGTTATGTGTAATATTTTTGACCCCATGTAATGCTATTGCTCACCTGAGTACAAGCTGTTGGCAGTAATTTAGGGCCTGAACACAGGTCTAGTTGTCAAGATGTAAGTGGAAAAAGCAGACTTTGGCAACACCTTCAGCCTCAGAGGAGAGTTATGAAACTTAGAATTCTCCCTCAACCTTGTCACCTGCATATAATGTGGCATTATCTGTAGGTACATGTCCTGCAGACAGCTGTAGCAGTTCCTGACCCAAGAGAGCCCTACTCAGATCCACACCTCCTTGTAGCCGCAGAGAGCAGGGCCACTGCATCTGCAAGTGCACTAAATTGCATTGGAAATTACCCCCAGGTTTTCCAGCAGTGTAACTGGGTCAGTTAGGGGTGTGATTGTTTACTTTAATAATTAGCCTAGTGAATAGGCACCACTTTCCTGGGGAGTGAACTAAGAGAGAAATAATAACCTTTACACTCATAAAATGGAGTCCAGAGTGTATGGCTTATATCTCTTTGGTGCCAAAAATTCTTCTGTGTGGATATAGCTTGGCAATGTATAACCCTGGAAATAGGTGGCTCTATTTTTCCTTCTAGTATTCCAATGCAGTTCCTACTATTGCTATTACAACACAGGTGCTAGAGAAACCAAGACACGCAAGGCATCATAAACTCATCTCTCATGTGACACTGACAGGAAACCAGGAGCATCACAGGGTGAGCAGAGGGGCGTCTTCAGATCGTTAACCTAAAAAATCCCACCCAAAAACCAGACACCCACACCCACACTGTTATTCAAAAAGCAGAATATCATCAGGAAGCAGTGAGTCATCCTGTGGCCGTTGCCCTTTTTCATTATGGTGTTTCCTGAATGTGAAATTTCGGCTGCTTCTTCCCTTCAGACCAAGTACCTGCTACTGCAATGGGAGCAAAAGCCATATCATAGAATCATAGAATGGTTTAGGTTGGAAGGGACCTCAAAGATCATCTAGTTCCAACCCCTGCCATAGGCAGGGACACCTCCCACTAGCACAAGTCACTCAAGGCCTTATCCACCTTGAACACCTCCAGGGAGGGAGCAGCCACAACCTCCCTGGGCAACCTGTGCCAGTGTCTCACCACCCTCACTGCAAAGAACTTCTTCCTAACACCTAGTTTAAATCTTCCCTCTGCCAGTTCAAACCCATTGCCCCTTGTCCTGTCACTGCAAGACCTTGGCAATAGTCCCTCCCTAGCCTTCCTGTAGGCTGCTTCAGATACTGGAAGGCCACTCCAAGGTCTCCTGGAAGCCTTCTCTTCTCCAGCTAACACGTGTTAGCTGTACTACTGCCCAGAATGGCAAGGAGGAAAATACTTTGTTTGCTAACATGATGGACAAGCACCCAAAGGATCTGGGAACTGGATTCTTGGCTTGCAGGAACGGAGGAGATGTTTCACAATATGGCCAGCAAGTCTGTGCAGCAGCTCGGCTATGCGACGCTGCGAACGCCCAGCGTGATGCTGGAGGTGGGGCACAGGGACGCAGCCCCTTCCCTCCACCCCCCGATCCCATGCCAGCGTTGGTGCTCCAGCAGAGACCTGAGCTGGGCTGTGTAGGTGTACGGATCTGCACCAACAGCAGTGCTTGGGAGAGGAGGCTTAGAAGGGCCCAGACCAGTTGGCCAACATACTTTTGGTAGATTATTGCCAAAAATAAATGACAGAGGATGAGACTTCTTGCCTAGAGAAGGTCATGGAAGCGGTTTGTGTTTTAAAACATCTTGTTAGCATACATCGTGGCATTACTACTGAGGTAACCAGTTCAGCCTAATATAATGCACCTAATTATAATGATGTGAGCTTCAGCTGATGACTTCTGCCAATTACACCTGACAGGGATATTTTAGATGAGACACCATGTGTTACAGCAATTTCAAGAGCTGGATGCAACAGCGTGTGTTTTCAAAACGAAAATATCCACTGTGTTATTTGCTGTGATTAAGTACCTCCCAGTGCAATTGCCAGGTAGGGAAGCAGGCCTTTCTGGTTTGTGAATTATGCCTCTGCTGAGTCATCGCTGGGTTCTTTTAAAGGTTTATTATGAATGAAGGGCTGGGTCCATGCCAAATTCCATGTTTCTGGCTGCTTCTTTTGTTCCCTTGCAAGTTATTCAAGTCTCTGGAAAGAAGTGTCTTAAAATGAAAACTTCTGAAGTTGCAGAAGTATCTTAAACTCCAAACTTCGTAACACCCTCGGCAAGAAGTGACTCTGTGGACTTGAATGGAAGATGCTACTAAAAATAAAGCATGTGACATAGTCTCTCACATGACAAAACTCTGTCATTTAAAATTAATACGATGGTTGACTATGAGAAAACAGGACAAACCAAGCTATTAGCATTTTCCACTGCAGAAGAGAGATACGGCTTCGTAGGAGAGTGTCCAGGCAGAGGATAAAAGGAAACGAAAGGCATCCTCAATTCCCTCTGAAGGTATCAGGGGATAAGAAGTGGATAGAGATTAGAAGGCTATTCTTGGTGCCTCCTCTTGCTGTGGAGACAGACACTGAGCAGAAGAGGTTCAAAATTCATGGGCTATTCAGAAAAGAGGGAGAGCACAGGAGAAAGGAGAAGAAATATGTTTTATCTGATGTTGTTTACAGTAAATGCACATACTGACTTTCAGACCCCAAGGGATTGCCCGCAGCACTGGCCTGGAACAACTTTCTCATACCTGTGCTCAGGCTGAGTGCATCCTCAGATCTTTGCAGATCTGAACCCCAGTGCATGCTGGGCTTTGCATGGATGGCAAGCGAGATGCTCTGTCTATTTCCAGCCTTTGAATCCTGCCCCCAAAGTGCTCCCAGAGGCTCCTCTCCCCATGTGCAGGAGAGCAGTGACTCCTATCCACACTCTTCTTCATTGGAAAACTTGGACATTAGTCTGAAGCACTTATCTGAGATATGAGGAACTTGCATCCGTTTCCCTGTTGGCTGGCACTCAGCTGTGCTTGTCTGTTTCCTAGGAAAGCCTCATTGCTCCACTTCAGAGTATTCTGGAAAAAAATGGTCTCAAAATCTCCTGTTTGGATATTGGCTAAATATTTGCATTGTTGAGATGGTCCTATCCTCAGCTCACTCTGAAACAACTTAACTCCTCTTTTGCTTTGCCCCAGTAGATACTCAACTGCTTCAAGGAAAGTGGAGCAATTTTTAGGAGGAGGGACAGAGCAAGCCCTCCAAATACACACTGTGGTACCTTCATGACCAGACTACTGTGCTGAATATTAGAAGCTGGTTTTAAAAGCCTTCAGGCAAAAAAAAAAAAAAAAAGATTATAGCTAAAAGGCAGTGTGGGTGAGGAGGGAGCATGGTGTTCTCGCTGTGTTTTGTGGGAAAAGCCTGTCTTAGGTGTCGAATGCCAAAAGAGCATTTGTGGTGGAGAGCACTGTTAGCAGAAGGAGATAATATTCTCTGGCATAGGAGACTCTCTAAAGTGCTTCAGCTTTGCATCTTTCCTTGCCTTGTCTGAGATTATTTAGGTGGGTCCCTATGCAGTGTGGAAACCAGAGGATGCCTCTGAAGACAGGCGCAGACAGACATATCCGTTCTGCCTGTGGTATGAGCTGGCCAGATGAGAGCCAGCTGTGAGTCAACAGCTGTATATGTGATATTAGTGCATTGCTGGAATCAATACGTTTAGCTGAAAGGCAGGGTATATTTGCTCAGGAGCCACACAGCTAAACAGCCTCTGAACTGCAACTGGCTTGCCTCCAGCTGGCTAAGACCCCAGCCAGGGGAGCCCACATCTGCCTACACCTACCTGTCTAAATGTGGTAATTAATTAGTGCCAAGCTCTCTGCTTGCTCTGAGCAGTCTGGGTGACAAAGTGCTGGGTGCTGCAGTGGTATGTTCTATACCTGTGGGTGTTTGACTTCTGACTTACTAAAGAGCTGAGCTGGTCTAAAAACTGCATTGAGACTTCAAGAACATCAGAAGTCTTCTGCTATAGATGCAGTGATCTGTGGCCATCAGCAACCTAGCTTTGGCAGCAGGAGGCCTGACTCTTACCTGAACGCTGACTAAATACTCCAAGACATAAGCCTGTATTGTGGCTTTTGTTCAGGTTTGTCTGCTGTCTCTAAGTATGCTGTTTCCAGCAGCAAGTGTTCTGATTAAGTCAGAGTTTATTCAACATCAGTTCCTACATGTACACTAACACCAGTTCAGATGACAAACACTGAGGTATAAACATCCCTCCAAAAAGTCACAGAATTCTTTGTTCTGGCACCCAGACACAAGAGAAGATCCTTATTTAGCACTGGGGAAAAGTTATTTTCGTGTTTTCTTTAGTGCATGTAATGGAAGTTGATTTTTGGAAGGTCGCAGACATCAGTTCCTTGATTTCTTTTGGTTATTGGGTGTTCTGTGCTTCTTCAGGCAGTGGTATAATGCTGTGTAATGTCAGAGAGACTCAGGTTAAAGACAGGAGAAATACAGAAAAATTCTAAACATTTAGAATTTTGCATTCAGATCATGCATTTTTGTCTGAGATACTGACATACATAACCACATTTGTCAAATTCATCTAACCAGTGTGCGTGTACATGATTTAAAAATGCAAGCAACCCCATCAAAGGGCCTCTAGCTTTTTGATTCTCTGAGAAATGAATAATATTCAGCACATATTTTTGGAAACCGCATTTAAGTCAGCCCTGAAAGTGGGGCTGGACATTTAATATTCAGAGAATTTTAACAGCTTCGACACAAACTAGGAAAAAGTGGAGTTACATCTGGGATCCTACTATCTGCCAAAATACTATCCTCATGTTTCCCATCCTCACAGTACTTTGCAGACAATGCACAGATGAGTTTAGGTGCCTGAACTATGAGCATGGTGGTGCTTAGTGTGTATCGCACTCGTGAATATACTGAGTGGCTTCCTGATTTAGCACCGTGTACCTCAGGTCTAGCCAGAGCCTGAATCTGGTCCAGGAGATGTTTGGTGTGGCTGCTTAGTCACTGATCCTGGGCACTTGGAATGGTCATCGTGGCAGGGGTTGCCCAGCAGCAGCTGGGAACTGGTGGAGCTTATCTGGCCCAGTGAGAGATGGACCTGCTGCCTTCAGCCTGTGTGGTGATCCAGACCTGTCTGCCGTGGCTTTTGAGGCTGCACTGCTTGACTGCACATTGCAGTTTCTACAGGGCTTTTGTTTTGCTCTGAGGAACTGGATAATTTTTTTTTTTATTTAGACATTTTTATGATATTGTAGAAACATTACAGGCATTAATTTACTATCATCACAGCTTTGCTGTGAGTTTAGATGATCTTATTATTCCCATGCTGCAAGTGGGAAAATATGTACAAGCTTGCTGAAAGTACCTCCTGATGTTTATTGTCTTTTCTGAGGCACTGAGACCCTGGGTCACAGAATGCAGAATTAAGTTCTGGCATCTTCACCCACAGCTAAGAGCACTCCTCACTGCTGTGCATCCATCCCAGCACCCAGTTCTAAACTGGATGTTCAAAGGCAAAGGTTCATTACTGCATCATGCCACAGATGCAGCCTGGTCTAAGTGGATGGCTTTGATAACCCAACGAGCACAAATGAGTAATCTCGATCGACCTGGTCTGGTGGAAGTGATCACCAACTGGCCAGAAGGCACAGACTGTACCAAACCTCCAGAGGAGAGAGTAACCTGTGCTGAAGAAGCTCCTCCTTAGGGTGACCTCTCTGTCTTATCTATATTTGTGTTCTTGTTCTTATACATCTCAGCAAGCCTATGAATGAAGTAGATATCACCATTGTTTTCTTTTCACAGCCTATAATTTTGTTTTAATTAAAATATTCCAATTAGCCTCAAACCAGCACAACCCCACAGCAGCTACTAAATATCCACCTGCGTCTGACCTATGAAAAGCTAGGAAGATGCAGTGGCTTACCAATGGTTCCCATGCAACTTGGTCTGAAGATGCTGGTATCAGCAAGGGTCCTTCTGGCATACACTCAGAGAGAATTGTATCTCTAAATGGCATTTCTTTTCCAGCAGTGGAAGTATTTTTCCTCTTTCTTTAATCTTCGGCATTGTTCCTTTCTTGGTTTCTGCAGCAGAGGTGGGAAGCCTGCCATGGACAACATTTGAATTCATTGTAACCCAGCTCTTTCCAGGTGCACAGACTGAAGCACCAATTGTATCTGAAATAAACCAGCATGTGACTGGACAGCTTTAATCCTGCATTTCCTATCTTTGGAGAGTTTGACTTGGCAGTCTCAGCAGCTCTGTTGCACAATAATTTAGAAATGTACTAGTAGATTAGTTAGAGAGTATTTGGAGAGGGATGTGGATGTGTTTATGTTCCTAAAACTAACAGCCCCAGCACCATGTGATGTTAAGAGGCAAGCACCTTGTTTTCCAAGGGGGTAAAAAGGGTGTGGGTTGATACAGTGACTGGAAGCCAATAGCTGGTCACTTAGCTGTGCTCAACTCAAGTTTCCAGTACTTAAAGGATACAGAAGCTGTTCCCCAGCAGTGGAGGTGCCAGACATCCTAAACCTTCTCAGCTGCTGATGCAAAGCAGAGATTATACTACCAGTGAAGGGAGGTTGTGATGTCCTACCCTGATCTTTCCCTATGGAGGGGGGCTGGGATGCAGTTGCACCAGCCACCCCAGTTTGTGGGAACAGAAGACCTCTTCTTGTACTGGGCTTCCTCATCTGGGCTGTGAAGGTTTGATTCATTGTTGGTGAAGATCTGGCCCAAAAGCTTTTGGGTCATAGGTCTGTGTATTGGTCATCAGAGCAAAGATTTATGCAAATTCTGGGAATAGCAAGAAAAAAGTTTTTTTTATCATTTTCTCTGTTAGCAGAAGAAAATGGAAAAGGGAGGTAATCTTTTCTCCTTTAATTGTGTGGTCCTGCTCTATTGAACTTAATGGCTATTCCTATATAGTGCTCAATGGGAGCAGAATCAGCAATGACTGACTCCTGTTAGCTTACCACAGTCTGAGTGGATTTCCTCAGCTTTCTGTGGAGATGTGTTCTGTCTCCTTGGTGTGATCTTGCAGGCTGCTTGCGATATGGAAGAGGAAAAAGAGAAATAATGACAAAATAATAACCCTCCTGCATGCGTTGGGAAGGAGCAATCACGGAATGCTGGGCCCTGGTGCAAATGAGGGCAGCTCAGGACCTGGTTTGTTCCCCAAGGCTGTGAAGAAGATGTGGAGAGGTTTGGATCCCACTGTGAGCAGGGATTACCACTGTGCAGAGCCCTGGGCAGGATGGCTATTTCCTCTGCTCAGCTAGTCTGGCTTGAAACTTCACGTCAGCTCTATATTTTATTGCCTGCTTCGACTAAACCTTTTCAATGGGACTACAAAGCCACCTCTGGAAAGCAGCATCAAACACCACCTTATTCTGCAGTCCTAGGGCATCTCTGCTGCCCTCCTTGGTACCCTGTGCTTCCCTGCCCCTGTGCAGGCAGCATTTGTCCCTGTGACACTGCAGCTACATTTGGGAAAGCTCTTCCTTTCTGTGGGACTCTGTGCTGACCTTGTACAGTTTTCCTGTCCTCACAGGGAAGGGATATAGCTTGCAAACTGCTCTTAGATCCTTTGGTTTTCACTGTCATCAGCACCTGAAGCTCTTTACGAGAACAAGTCAGAAGTCTGACAGGTACAAAAAAAAATCAAGGCTTTGGCCATAAAGGCAGATTTCATAAAGAGCCTGGGAGGTGGAATGAATCCAAGCAGATGCTTTCTCAAAAGGGTGGGGTCACCTTCTCAACATGCACCCACAGACCATGTTTGTTTGCATAAAAATCATCTTGGCTTGCTCTTCTCTCTCCAATTTGTCCCAACCACGTGCCTACCCATGGTGACAGCACGCGGGCCCTAGGTGTCTGGTCCTTGTGTCTGCCCCCTCGGGAGAATTTTGCTGGGGACACGTTTTTAGGGGGATTATTGCTACTTGTTATCGACAACCTTTACTTTTGATTTTCCTGCCTTTCTGCCGGTGCTGTCTTTCCTTCTTTTTGACGGTGCCCTAGGTTTTTGCACTAAGGAGTGTTTTGGTTTTCAGGCTGTGCGTTCTCAAAGGCCTCGTAGAGGTGCGTTCGTTGTATTTGCGTGACCACTAGATGGAGACACTGAACCCCACAAACCTGGTTTAGCTCCACCACGAGGCTCCTGGAGGACCTGGAGCTACAAGAGGCCCCCAGAGCTGCGCAGGAGCAAGTACATAACAGCTGCTTTGAGGGTGGAGTGAGCAAGCTCCATTGCACATTGGTTTTAGAGGTTCCCCAGCAAATACCTCCAAGGAAGGGAGAAGTCTGGCCTATTTCTGCCTCGAGAGGCAAGTTGCTCAAAGTGTTTGTTCACTGGAGAACATGGAGCGAAGATGAGAGGCTGGAGAGTAGGAGGTGTGAACCCTTCCCTAGCTGCCTCTCTCTTAATCTCATCCCTCTTTGCTGGAGATTACATCCCAAGGACTGCTCTGATCCTTTGATCCTCCCTTGCAGCAAGACTATCCCAAGAAGAAGCTCTCACCACTTTGGAGCTTCTGGCTGTATCTGTGAAGTGAGGTGGGAAGTTAAATAGAGTATCAGCAGTTTTTTTGGGTTTTAAACAGTTTAAGCTGTTATTAAATGATTGAGATCAATCTATGTTTCAAATAGCTCTTCTGCATTTTATCTATTTGCATTGGAAGTGCAGATAGGGATTAAAGTGCCCAATACCTGCATTAGCTTTCCTTCTCTTTGCTCTCATCTGCATTGGGAAGGCTTCGTTGCTGTGGTTTTCCTTCATTTTCTGGACTGAGATGGATGCTGAAGAGATAAGATGCCTCCAAATGGAGGCAGTGGTGTTATAAAACACAGAAGAAACAGCTCTTAAAAGCAGACATTTTAGCCAGAAAGATCCATGTATTTAAAATCCTGAGGCTAGTTCTTGCTTGTTAAAGCTCAGAGAGGGTGCCTGAGGGACTAGTGATACTTTTTTTTTTTTTTTATATAGAAGATATAAAATGAAACTGTGGTTGCACTTAATGATCAGGGACATAAAACTACAACTCTGTGATATGGGCAGATCATTGGAGAATATCTCCACTGACCACGAGAAACAGCTGGGTAGGCTTTATGCAGATTTACTGATACCTGGTGGCAAGGTACTGCTGTTGAACAACCAATTTCTCTGCACTAGTTTGACCCTTAGGATAGGTTTGGGCCATCTCCTGTTAAGCCCTAGCGGATGTTTGGAAGATGTGGATGCCCAGCACCTGGCTGCAGCAGTGTGACCTTGTGTGGAGAGGGGTTGGTGCTGCCTGGAATGGTGACTCTGTGGTGAGAATGGACAAGCCCAGGATCTGAATAAGGACTCTACACGCGTCCGGAGCACAGAGAGTCCCTGACAAATAGTGGTAACCTTTAAGGGAAGCTGTGTAAATGATCCTTGTCAATACTACCATTAGATTAGTGAGGGACAGTGAGTACTCCAGGGCTATGGACTGCATTATAGTCACTTAATAGAGCTCATTGGTAGTAAACTGACTCAGTGATTTGCTTTTCATCAGCTCTGCCAGCTGACTTTTGAGCCTCCTCTGTTTAAATGGCATGTGAAATCTCTGGTGTTATCTGGCACCAGGGAGGTAATTTAGCAGAAGTTAGCATAAAAGTAACCAGACTGGTAACAGCTAGCCAGCTGCCTGTGAATTGTAAGTAATGCTGGCAAGAGCTTAAGACCTCTCCCCCTTCAGCTTCTAGTTGCATCATGTACTTGGGCAGAAAGGGCACCTGTCTGAGTTTCTCCTGTCCTGCTGTTTGTACAGGTCTCTATGTGAGACTGTACCTGTGGTTTACAGCTTCAGAGGTCATCCTCTGGCAGCCACTGCAGCTGTGGTGGTGCCAAGGTGCAGGCTGGGGAGGTTATCCTGAATAGAGGGACAGTGGATAACAGAAAACTTCTGGCTCTCCTTTGACTCCTCCACATATGCTAAGAGCCAAGGGCAGGGCATCCAATAGTTGCTGTCTCCTGCCAATCCTTGGTTTATATACCTGTATGAAAAGTACTGGATCCAAGATGGTTAAATACTCAAGCACCCTCCAAAGAAGCTGTCAGATCGAACAATATTGAGTTAAAAATAGTCCTTCACATCCCTAGAATAGGGGTAGGTGGAGATTTTGCTTGTGTTACAAAAGCCATTGTGTGGTAAATTCTGTGTAACGTATTTAGTGAGCCTGCTCTTCCTCCCACCCAGGGCACAGGGCAGCATGATTAGGCTTCATGGCAGAGAGCTTGTAGCTCCTTGATTGCAGCCCTCACTGCAGGCTGCTTCAGTAACCTCCACAGGTTCACTTAGCTTTGCTGTCTCCATCTTTCCCTTCTCATCCAGAGGTGTCGTGAAGACAGATTCACGCTTAAAGTGCTCGTGATCTGTGTTAGAAATGTGTCTGAGTATTATTATTGGCTGCAGCAATATTATACTTGGCAGCAAGGAGATGGGTTACAGTTATCTCTCCAGAGATGGTGCAGGCACATAAATGCCTCCAGTTCCTCTATCAGGGAAACAGGACTTTAAGCTGGTCTGTGAAAGAATGTTTTAGATAATAGATAATAGTTGAACTCAATGATCTTAAAGGTCTTTTCCAACTGAAATGGTTCTATTATTCTGATTTTGTCAATGTAGATTGGGTTCTGTTGGGAAATATTTGCACCTCTCTGAGAAGAAAATCCTATGGAGGAGCTCTGCTGCTCCCTTTAACTTCAGCAGTGGTTCACCTGGCTGCTCAGACACCAACATGTGTTCAGCTCAGCCCACTACCTGTCTGTGCCGGGGGATGCAAAGTGCTTCCCAGTCTGCAGTGGGCTGGGGGGTACCCAGAGTGATACAGCTCTGATGGAAGGAGTTTTTAGGGCTCAGACTATTCTTACAGGTCCTTTCACTCTCATAGGTGGTTTTACTTTGATACCTTGCTCCTAGCAGATACAACTCCATTTTTTTAATGTTTTAGAGGAATATTCCCATGGATAAAGGATGGCCCTGCTGAAAAACTGGACAGCAAAATTAGTTCAGTGCAATATTATTATCATCTTGGTTTTTGATAGAAAGTGCAACTTTTTACTTCACTTGTGGTTTGTTCAAGCCCTTTAGAAATGGGTAGAGAGATGCCTCAGAAGGATTTTGTAAAGAAATGTTTAATTTTGAAGTGTCTGAGAAAATATTTTAAAGGTTTAGGAAACTTTAAGTTTTTGTTTTGTTTTTTTTTTCAAGTTCAGTTTGAAATCAAACTTCTCTGAAACACCAATGACCGCTAGGTTTATGTCAGAAAACATCACCAACCATTTACTACAGAGTTATGTGCTGAGGATCACAGTATCACAGTATCACAGTATAAGCAAGGTTGGAAGAGACCTCAAAGATCATCAAGTCCAACCCATTACCACAGACCTCGAGACTAGACCATGGCACCAAGTGCCACGTCCAAACCTGCCTTGAACACCTCCAGGGACAAAGAATTCCTTTCCTAACAATGTGTAGCAAAGAGAAATTATTCTGATGAGCAGAAACGTCCTCAGGTTTTTAGAGTGACTTTTGTCTCGTGGCAAGCCAATGATTTAGGCAAATACAGTGCTGAAATTTCACCCAAATGCTGTCCTGATTTGCATAGCTGCTTAAGAAGCACCAGCTCACATGGGAGCAGACTGTGATTGCTATCTCCTGAGCTTCCTACACTGGATTGTGATGCTGCTCTTACATGTCCAACTGCTTCTTGTGAGTTCTTCTAACCTGGCTGGTGGCTGCTTCTTCCACGGGAGCTGGCGTAGGATGGGGAATGCTTTTGAAAGGATTTTTTTCCTGCCTGGAGATCCAAGGGATGGTCTCAGCAGCTTGCCTGCCCATGGGTCATGTTCCATGTGGAGGCTAAACACGAGGTGTTGTCTATCTCTAGGGCAGGGAAATGCCATGTACATGCTGATAAGATACTAGTGCAGTTCAGAGGAGCTGCTTTCCTGGCCCTGAGTGATTGAGTGTAGGCAGTGCATGTCACCCACATCTGGTGAGCGGTCACCCTTGTTTGCTGTACCCTTTCCATTCCCTTGATGCTCTGTTTTGATAGTAAATCTGTTTGGGAACAGAGATGCTATTGATTTCATTTGTCTTCTCACCTCAGTAATCTGGACACCGTGGACTTGTGGAAATAAAGAGTGAGGTGACTCATTTGCTGAGTCCCTAATGCAGGGAGTCAGATGGAAATCAGTTGTTAGCCATTATACATCACAGAGCAGAGGTGTCACGCTCTAGCTGTGAAAATCTTCCTAACAAGCCAGCTGACAGCTCTTGCTCCCCCCACAATTTCCGCATGGAGGGTGAATTGCAGTAATCTTACGTTTAAGGTGACACAGGTGTGGATTCATTTCCAAAACTGCCAGTCCCTCTGGACTCCTTGTTTTTAATTAATTTTTTTCCCCCCTACTGATGTCAGTACAGCAGCAGATTTAAATGCTGGCACTGCACTGATTAAAATTGTGTTCCTAAAATAACTTTGTCCTTTGATATCATTCTGTGGGATGCTTTTGTTTCTGTTTAAATTGTTAGATTTCCAAAGTGAAATTTGAAGCAGAAATTGGAAAGGAAAGTCTCAGAATAACTTCACTTTACCACAGATACTCATTTCCTGCTCTTAAAAAGTCCATTCTTTATAAAAACAGGTACAGCTAGTAGTAAAAGAGACCAATATATTAATAAGGAGGTTGCTGAAGGAGCTGGTTAGTGCTCCCTACATCTTTTCTCCCTCTTAATGCATAAACAAGGTCTGCACCTAGGCTGGGGTGTTCCTCAGTGTCAGTACACACTGGGGGATGATAGGATTGAGAGCAGCTCTGTGAAGAAGGACTTGAGATCCTGGTGAATGAAAAGCTGGACGGGAACTGGCAATGTGTCCTGTGTCCTAGGCTGCATCAAGAGAAGCATGGCCAGCAGATCAAGGGAGGGGATTCTGCCCCTCTGCTGCAGTGAGACCTCAGGATTCAATCTCTGCCCTCACCCCTCCATCCATTCATTGCACATCCCTCCTGTCCCCTGGTGTTTACACACTCCTGGATCCACCCATCCTGAGTGGCCAGCCTTCATACAGTCTTCTGTCCTCACCCATCTCATACCTCTGGACTTTTTTTTTCCCAGATGGGTCCTCATACTGATTTCTATAATTGCCTCTCTAATAGTCCTAAGGCTGTTAGTAGTCCTGCCTAATGACCATAGGTATTTAAAAGAGCTAATTCCTATGGGCTATACCAAAATCCTGCTTGCTCATCTCCACCTATGGCTTATATTTTCTACTTGGTGGCATGTTTCAGCTAATTTAGTCTCTTTCCTCAGTTCAGAGAGCCTGAAGGTGACACTTGTTCCTTTCTGTCAGGGATGCTCTGTAGCTGGTTCCTTACTGCTGCAATCAGCTCTTCGTGGAGCTGTGCTTAAAACCTGCAGTACTGTTAAGGAAAGATAGACCTTTTTCCATGGCTCACCATCTTATTTCCACATTGCACACCCCTGAAAGCAACAATCTCTGCTGATTTTTTTTTTTATTATTTCTGTATGACTGTCATACTTCTAATTGAAATGAGTAGGAAGAGTGGCACAATCCTGTGAGTCAGCTGTAGGTCACTTGACATGACTTTGCAGAGAATCAGGAGTCTTCTGCCAGTGGTTTGGGAAAACTGGCACAAAGCATTAAATAAAGCTGAATGAACTCTTTGCACCTTTGGCAATGCCATTTCTTCTCTCTGGCATGGCCAGGAGCTGCCATCTGTTCTGTCTGATGCTGTTTTCTGCCAGGTGCCTTGGATGCTTACCTCTGGCTGGATGTGCTCTTTGCATACAAAGTCCAAAGAACAGGTTGATTTACAGGCCAACACTTCAACCAAACAAGCTATTCCATTTTCTTTCTCTTTGCAGTTGAAGAGGCTAAAAGAGAAAGGAGGAAAGATATGAATAGCAAAAAGTGCTACGTTTTAATGTTGGGGTGTTTGGGGGAAGAAGGGGAAAAGCAGATAAAATGTATGCCAGTATTTGCTTGCATTTTTGAGAAATGCAATTTTTCAGTAAGAAATTTGTGACTCCCCTACTGAGAGAGGAACAAATCCAACTGAGAGCTATGTTTAGGAAATATTCCATGTATTTTTAAGGTTTAAAAAAAAAAAAAAAGTAATAATATTTGTCTGCAACAAGCATAGGAGATGAACCAAACCATGTAGGTCTTAGAGCTCTTTTTACATTGGAGACTAGGACTCACTTGTCTCTGTGCTGAACTAACAGCACAAACCCCACTCTTTCCACAGGGAGAAGAGAGTTTATGAGACCTTACAGAGGGCAGCAGGCACCTGTGTCCCATTTGCACATTAGATAACATAAACCTGTAAAATGTGAATAATTTAATGAAAAAAAAAATGGGCAGGCTTATCAATGAGAGACAATGCTGATATCTTTTCAGCTCTGGCTACTCATCTGTATGCAGCATCAGGGTGAGGGCTGTTCTAGCTGAGGTTAATGGATTTGCCTGACCTGCATACCCACTGCTGTAAGGAAAAGGGAACCCTCGGTGTGACTGTTTGCATGAGAATGGTGACTTCTGGGGGATGGGTTTTTGTAGGGATAGATTTTATATGCATATAAGCTATAACAGAAAGGTGGGATTAGCTGAAGTGCTCAGTTATTTAGGCTCCGAGTAGGTTTGTATTCATCCTCACATCCTTCAGTCACTTTGGACAGCTGACCTTGAAGAATTCAGTGCATCCTTGTGGGCACATTGCAGGAGCCATCCTCTCATCTGGAGGAGGACGAAAAGTAGGTAAGGACAGGTTGCAATGCTGTGGGACTCTGCTAGCATGGACCCTGTCCTTAATGCTAGTGAGAATCATAGAATGGCAGGGGTTGGAAGGGACCTCTGGAGATCTAGTCCAAGCCCCTTTGAATGCAGGTATGTGAGGCTTGCTTAGTGTCTGTCTGCAGGTGTGCCTTCAAATATACATCAGAGACCAGTCTGAGATTGGTGACTTCTTTGTTTCAGAGCAGGGAGATAACTACTCTAAGCATTGTTTTCCAACTGATTTCTCAGGCCACAAAAATTAATTACTTTTATGGCTGTTCCTGTAGGTCAGCCAGGCAGAGCTCTGGGAAGGTATATCCCACTGCACACATATTTTTTTGGAGGATCACAGACAAAAGTATCCTCAGAGGTAATGAAGTGCTGAGCAGGTAGCGAAGGCACAAAATTTGCTTTCGTGCTGAAATATTTCTGAGACATCTCTGTGGGAGCAAGCTCACTGCTCTCCCCACAAGGATGGGACCTCAGCATTGCCTTCACTGCAAAGAGTAATGTAAGTATAGTTATCATACTGGGTTGAAAAATAGCCCTTATCTATGGTGTTCCAGTTCCCTGGTCTTGCTTCACAATGAGGTGAAGCTCCAGCTGTACGAATATGTCGTTGTTATTATTAATAATAATGATTTATTAATGTTATTATTCATGTACCTGTGCTCTAAAGTGATTGTATGGTCCTACATGAGCTTTAGGATGCACAGCCAGAATGGATTATCTCTTAATTTTAATGTGTGATGAAAAGTTCCAGTTTCTTTCAACTGTTTTACACGCTTTGTTTTGTTTTTTTAACGCAGTGAAATTAAATGCAAGAACTTCATAGCACAGCAATAAGGAAGAAAAAAATTAATTGAGCAAAAGTCAGCAAATGCAGAATTATGGTTCCCCCAGCAACTGTAATGAAGGCAGAGAACACATATATACACTGGTGCTCGAGTTAATGCTGCACACTGCCTGGAATACAAATCCTAACTGTGTTCAAGGGGCTGAGTGATGATTACTGCGAGAACCATAACTTTGCATTTCCTGACTTTTTGCAATTAAAATCTCAACCTGGATGATGCATTAGCATAGGCTTTGCATTTAATTTGCTATTTTCTTCAGAATGTATGTGTGTGTTGATTACGTTTGAACATTTCTTACCTTTTCATCTCATTTATTCTTTTGTAAGGGAAAAATCAGGGGAAAAAAAAAAACCATTTACCACATCAGCTCCCTTCTTATCCCTCACCGGCAGGGGGGAAGAAGGAGGAGAGAAGAGAACAAAAACCTTAGTGCAATTAATTGTATTTTTAGCTCTAAGAGGCATTTACTGATGAATGTAAATTTATATCACTGCTTTTCTGTTAATATTTCTGCAAGGACTGGCCAATCCATACAGAGAGGTGTCTCCGCCAGACCTTTAACCCGTGCAGTTGTTGAGCTAAACATCATTTACACAGCCTTGGCTGCCACAAGTCTGACATCTTTGGTGGCCCCAAGATTGCAGGTTTTTTGTTGTTGTTTTTTTCCCTAGCCTACTAATATTGAAGTTCAGGACTTAGATCTGCAGTCCTTCTGGCTGTGCCAGAGACTTGAAAAGCTCAAACCTGTAAATGCTTGGGAGTGTCTCTTCACTGTAAGTTGTAACCACTGTTGCTGTACCTCCTCAGCCACAGGGGAAGTGAATGGATGTAAGGATGCTTCATGTCTGGGCTAGATCACAGAATCACAGAAACATCCAGGTTGGAAAAGACCCTCAGGATCACCAAGTCCAACCTATAACCCTACTCTACAAGATTCACCTTAAACCATATCCCTAAGCATCACATCCAAACGACACTTAAACATATCCAGGGTTGATGACTCAACCACCTCCCTGGGCAGGTGATGTACTGTGGGCCAAAATTCCACCAGTGCTTTTGCTGGGGACAGTGTCCCTCATGGCACCATAGATCAGACCAAATTCCTCTAGTGATAAAGAGATTATAGTGTTTTTCTTTCATAGTCATCTGTCTGGAGTAAAAGACAACTTGTCTCCCAACCTACCAGAGCAGTGGGAGCTTGCAAGCCTAGCCCAGGGACCAATCTGGCCAAGTCTGTCCCTTGAGCCAGTCTCCCCAACACTGGCTCTCTAGGGAATGTTGTCCTCATCATCATCACCCTGGCCAGCAGCAGTCACTTGTGCCAGCCTCGATTATAGTTTTAGGGGTTAATGACAGAGCAGTAAGAAGGGAAAGATGTGATGCAGCCAGCTCTCTTTATGCTGCTATTTTAATTTTCTCTTCTGTTTGCTGTTAACATGTTGATGCTTGCATAATTTTGTTCTTTTGCACTTTAACCTTTCTTACCAGCTTCTTTCTTTTTTCTTTTTCTTTTGTTTTGTTTTTTCTGCTTTGTGCTCAACCATTTCATGATGATGACTTCTTGCTGTAATTAACTCTATTCCCTTTGTTCTGGGCCTTGTGCTTTTATATTCCATTCCCTGTAGAGCCATCACATTTCTTTTAACCTACAGGCCCTCTGCCACCAAGGGTAAATCAGCTCTGTCTAAGCTCATTCACATGAGCCCAGCAAAGAGAGATTCCCCTCCCTTTCTGTCCATCCTCATATGAGCTCATGTCCATGTAAAGATGTCAGGCATCAAAGTTCAAAGAGAAAATAGCTTGGCACACGTTTTCCAGATGCTGTCAGACTATTGCTTAGGCTCTGAAGGAATTAAATTATATGAGTACTCATGCTACTGTCAGAGGCTTGATGCTTTCAAAGAGCAAACACTGTTACCTTTAGAGATATCTTGTATACCTGAAGATTGCAAAGTTCTGCCTCATTGATCAATTTACTAAAAATCCAGAAAAAAAGAGGCAGTCTGGAACTGTTAATTAACTGTGGTGTGTAGGATGGATGTGTACCAGAATGGGAATCCAGCTTCTCTCTATTAGAAGTTACAAAATCCTGGAAAATCAGAGCTGGCCAAGACCAATGTGAGTTAAAACACTGTGTGGTGGGTTAGGAACTTCCTCCTCCACCCCAATTAAAATTTACCAGACCAGCTCAGACAGGTTGAAAGAAAGCTAAAGCTATATTTACAGCAAAGCTAAATTTACGAGCATATATACACAATATATTTACATGTATTTACAATTATATACAATTGAGAAATAATACAGAAATACAATCTTCTCCTCTGGACAAAGAAAGCCCAGAAAGGGCCAACACCACCCTCTCTCTCTCTCCAGGTAGAAAACAACCAGCAAAGCTCATGTGTTATCTGGTCAGTTAAGGTTACTGGAGGACTTAGAGAGAGAAGTGAAGGAACAGTGAACAGATCCAGTGCCCAAGAGCAAAGGAGAAAAACTTGTTTATACATTGGCTTTCTATACCTCTTGGCAAACCAATGAATGATATAGACTTTATCATTATTTTCTTTTTACAACTAATAATCTAATTTAGTTAGATTCTGCACTGAACTTTTGGGAAAGTACCAATTTCTCTCATTGGAATATTCCAATAAGCCTTAAACTACCACGTGCTGGAAGGAATGGCTCTTGTAAAGGCAGTGCCTGCAGCTTTTATAGGTGCAATTCTTACTTTCGTTTTGACATGGTGGGTTTTGAAAAACTTCACATGCCATTCCTAGGACAAATAGCAGACATACAGAATTCATTTTGTTAAACCCTTTACTACATCCCATTGGCAAACTGCGTTTTGTCAAACTCTTTTGTTCGTAATGTTCGCAAACGACATTTCATCACATTTTTTTGTCAACAGAATGTAATTTTATTCCAATCATTCTGTCAACAAAGAGGAATACCATAAAATCACTTTGCTCACAAACATAAATTATATGCTGATTTTGTTTGTAGAAGAAATGAAAGTATTGAAAATTTTTTTTTTTCTTTTTTTCTTTTTTTCTGGGGAGACAATGAAGACAGATCGCAGTCAGTCTGTGGGCAAAATATTCATGTCACAGGCAGCAGTTTGTAATTTCTAGGCTGGCTGGAGGGCAGAGCATGCATGAAAATCAGGGTGAAGCAAAGTAGTGTATGAATGTGCTCATTTCAACCCTAGTTTGGGACATTGGGATGAGATCAGTGGGCTTTGAGTCAGACCTGTACACATAGAATCATAGAAAGTCAGGGGCTGGAAGAGACCTCCAAAGCTCATCCAGTCCAACCCCCCCTGCCAGAGCAGGATCTCCTTTACCAGATCACACAGGAATGTGTCCAGTTGGGTTTTGAATATCTCCAAAGAGGAGACTCCACAACTCCCCTGGGCAGCCTGTTCCAGTGTTCTGTCACCTTTGCAGTGAAAAAATTCCTCCTCATGTTGAAATGAAACTTCCTATGCCTCAGCTTCCAGCCATTGCCCCTTGTGCTGTCATCAGGCATCACCCAGCAGAGCCTGGCTCTGTCCTCCTGGCACTCACCTTTACATATTTATAACCACTGATGAAGTCACCTCTCAGTCTCCTCCTCTCCAAGCAGCACAGCCCCAGCTCTCTCAGGCTCTCCTCCTGTCAGAGCTGTTCCATTCCCTTCATCATCTTTGTGGCTCTGCACTGGACTCTCTCAAGCAGTTCCATGTCCCTCTTGAACTGGGGGCCCAGAACTGGACACAGTACTCCAGATGTGGCCTCATCAGGGCAGAGTAGAGGGGCAAGAGAACCTCTCTTGACCTACTAACCACAGCCCTTTTAATACACCCCAGAATGACATTTGCCCTCCTGGCCATAAGAGCATATTGCTAGCTCTTGCTCAACCTCCCATCAACTAGGACCTCCAAATCCTTTCCCCCTTTGCTGCCTTCCAACAGATCAGTCCCCAACCTCTACTGATACCTGGGATTGTTCTTTCCCAGGTGCAGTATAGACTGGGGACTGATCTGACATGAGAGGCAGAATAACCCAGTCCAAGCCCACTGCCAGAGCAGGATCTCCTATAGCAGATCACACTGGATTGCATCCAGGTGAGTCTTCAGAGAGGGAGACTCCACAACCCCCCATGGCAGCCTGTTCCTATTTTTTTGTCAGGCAAGGAGCCCAGGAGAGGACCTGGTGGCTGGGGTGCCAGGAGGATACTGCAGGGCATTTCACATGGTACAAGGTAGCTGTGTTTAGGTGGCAGAATGGAGTCTCCATTCTGCTCTTTCACTAACTGTGATGTTTGTGGGGCTTCCCCCCTAAATAACTGCTTTCTTGCAAAGCATAAGCAATACATTACTTTCAAGATACATCCTTTTGAAGTGGCTATTTGCAGTGTAGGGCCTTTGCTCAAGAGCTTGCATACTCCAGCATGATAGGAGAAAAAGCTCTGTGTATTTTAGAGCAATTGCCAGCCACTTTCCATTTTCCCTGCTACAGTGCATGAACAGCCTCTTTCTTTGTCTTCATCTTTCAGCCTAATAGTCTAAACATAGCAAAGCAGGCATCTCAAATAATTGTTGGATTTTGAGTGCTTGGCTCACAACTGTATGTGCTTTCTGATTGCTGGTCAAAAGCATCTCTGCAGAACACAGATTTCATTCAGATGTATTTGGGGAACATGGGTGTGTTTTTTTAGCTACTAGCTTTTCAAGAAACTTGGTAGCCAGTCAGGGTATCAAGACAAATCATATTACAGCATTGACTCCTCACACCACAAATGGTCACCAGTGAATAACCAGTGTAGTCAGAGGGTAGGAAGAAGCTTGCCAGTTAAAGATGAATTATCTTTTGACAATTACAAGCAAATTGTAGAGTTTTTCCCCTCCATTAAACAGATTCCAAATGGAAAACAAGGTTCAAATCTTGGACTGGATTGGGATTTGAGATCCTTGAGTTCATTTGTCAGCTCTGCTGCTGGCCTGCTGGGTAACTTTGAGGAAGCAGTTTTGGTTTTCAATGTGCAGTGCTCCCATCTGTAAAAAAGAGGTGACTGTTCGTGTTTCTGTAGTGCTTAATACCTGTGTGAGGAATGCTGCAGGGACACCAGGTTTTTAATTGAATAAATGACCTTCTCCTTTTCAGTTTTTCATGCTCTAGCACCTCTTTTCCTTCCCTGTGTGCTTGGATGACAGCTCAAGGCTGATGGGGCTTTCTCCAAACAGTCTCAGGGAATGATCCCTCTTTTGTTGCTCATGTGTGAAACCTGGCTGATGCTCCTCTCTTCATCTTTACTGCTGCAGACTGCTCTTTACCTAGCCTTTCCATTTCTCACAGCTTTTTCCTTGAAGTGATCCAAAACACTGCTGCCAAAGCCTTAGCCTTGTTCACATTCTCCCTGTGATGTGGCTCTGACACAAACTTGTATCTGAACATCACCTCCCAGGCTCTTGGCATGCTGTTTTCTGATCTCAATCTCCCTTTGGCTCAACTTATCAGCGGTACCAGATGTGCTGCCAGCTTGGCTTGTTGCCAGCACTTATCCTTCCCTCTGGCTCCTCCTCCTGCCCCAACCTGTACCTTCCTTAGAGGCCACCTCCATCCTCCACGGATGGCTCGCTGGAGGGAGGAATGCCTAAAACAGGTGGTGCTTCATTGTGACACCCAGTGACTTCTGTAGCTCTGAGTGCATAAGCACAAATGTTGACTCAGTTTATCAGGCTTTCTGTATATGGGTTTAAGAGAGAATGGGAGGAAAATAATGAACAGCTGATTTCTGAATACTCCACAGCACTGTAAAAGCAGCTCGCTGAGGCACACCGGGGAGTTTCGCAGCTTCTCGGGGTTCTTGAAATAGCAGGTGCAGATGATTTGAATCTTGCTTGTAAAACAGTTTCTAGAAGAATGGGAAAGCCAATTCTCAGCATCTGGTCCTTGGAAAGCACATTGTAGTTATTTATTAACACAAGAAATAGATTTGAAGTCAAATGGTACAGTAAGTAGAGTCAAGCATGTGGACTCACAGTTCATTTGTAAAAGGATTATTTTCATGCTGCTTCTTACAACTGGCCCAGAAGAGTAGGGTATGGCTGTTCATGAGAATGGTGCTTTACAGCAAGTACAAGTATACATTTGGTCTTAAGCAGTGGTAAAATATATTATCTCCTCTCAGAAGTCAACTGGAAGTCAGAGAAGAGATAAATTAATAATTACAAATGCCCCATAATTGCACGTAATGCCTAGGAGCCTCACTTTAATTGAAAATTCAAGCCCTCATGAGATCAGTGGGAATTTTCTGTTGACCTTAGCATGGAGATAAGCTCATAAGCACTTTGAAGACAGGTTTGCTTGCCCAGGTTGGTGATGGTTGCAGTTCCTTGCCCAGGTTGGTGTTGGTTGCAGTTCCTTACCTTGCAATGTGTGCGTCCATGAAGCAGAACAGTGATCAGATTTTACAGCCCCTTAGTCCTGTGAGTCTTCTACCCTTTTTCCTCCACTTTGCTCTAAAGCTGTGTGCTGTTTGGCCTTTAACCCTTCTTTCCACATGATGTCTTCCATTTTTACAATAATTGGTTCACCTCAGCCCCAAGACACTCAGTCTGGGTGCTGTGAGCTGGCCAGAGGGTCTCACAAAGGTGCTGATTAACCACTACTGAGGCTGTGACCCTCTGTCCGTCTACTGGCATCCTGTGGAGTCAGAGAAGGTGGAGACTGTGTGATCAGCGTCACAAGCTCATTAAAAATTAGCAAACAGCTTCTAAAAATCAAAGAATCTGAAGGGGCAGTTGTAGTCTGGCAACTCTTTGAAGCTCTGCCAAAGGTATGGGAGAACTTGACTGGGTGTTCACAACCACAGCAGTGGCAGAGGTGAGTGGCAGGCAATTGAGCAAGAGCACACTGACTCCTAGGTTGGAGGAGGGTGGCAGAGGAGGTGTCAGTGCTGTTGGCAGGCAAGGGCATTGAAACCTCATTTCAACAGGTCTCAGGGATGGGTTCCAGTTTTGGGGCCAGAATGAAGCAGGATGGCAGCAGTAGCCTGAATTAGGGAAATGCATCTGCATTTTTGGTGTCCTTCTGGAGAAAACTACTTGGGGGGCAGGTAAGATTTTTGTGGTTATGACCATGAAAATAATTACCATTGAGGCTACTGTGTATGACAAACTGACTTTCAACATCATCTCACAGAAGAAGCTATGCACTTCCCTCAGTCTGTCCTCTTCAGTCTCTGATCCAAAGTAGAAGCCAAGCAGAAGATAAAATTAAGTGTGCAACTTCTGATTAATTCTTACTAGGTTTGTGCTGATTACTTAAAAAAAAAAAAAAAAAAAAAAAGTCCAAGCTGGGATTACAGGCTTAGCAAGGGGAGTGCATATTTCAGCACATACTGGGCTCTTTGTCATTCTGTCACACTGGTAAAATGAGACTATTAATGCATTGTCCCAGGCTGGCTGCATTATAAAGCCCAGTGGCTAAGTTAAATGAAAGAATTCTCTAAGAGGAAGAGCATCCAGCTTCCTACTGCTCTCTCTTTCCTGCAGAAGTGTCTGGGTGAGTTGGGGAGGTATGGTGGATGAAATTGTAAGAGCTTTTCATCGTGGAGAAGCTCATGGTAGTCAATAAGCTATGTGGGCAAAGCAAATTTCCAGTCTCTGCTCACTGTCTTACAAATTCTCCTGACTTTCTGAAGTGCTATTTGCAGCAGGTGACAAATATTCTCTCTTTGTGTGCAGGGAAGGTATTACTTGGTGGACTGTTCAGAGTATAAGGGGCATGCAGAGGCTTTCAGCCATAATATTAGGAGAAAAACAGTCACCACTTTGAAAAGCACTTAACCAAATTGTACATCTCTCTGCACCAGTCTGAGTTATCCCTGGGAGAAGGCTTTACCTAGTAACTACCTGGTACACTAGTGACTGGCTGGTTCAGGTGTCCCTTGTGGGAGACATGAGGACCAGCAGTGGATTCAGTGCAATTTGGGAAGCCTCATCTCTTAATATCAATTAGGAGTTCAGGTATGTCAGTTAAGCTCCCTACCAGTGGTGTAACCCACACTCTTTCTTGCATCACAGATGTCTGCACTCGCAGGTGGCTGGTGCTGAGCCAGCTTGGCAAAACTTGCTGTTCTTCACAGAGATTAGCTGCTAAATAACAATAACAACCTACTCTGAATTAATATTATCTCCCTCAAATTTTCCCTCTGCTGGTCAGGCCAATGCCTAAGGTGGTGGTTTGGGTTTTGCAGCAGACCCAAAGCCACTTAGCACTGGAAGGACGAAGCATCCTCCCTTTCGGCACTGGGTACCCAGTGGCCGAGAGTGAAAACTCACTTTGGGGGAATTAGTGCTAATTACAGCTCCTAACAGATGTCTCTACTCCACCACGTTAGGACAGGAGTCCCCCTTGAGACCTGCTGTTGCTTTCTGAGATTCAGAAATGAGTGCTGAGATCTCTTTGCTGCTGCTTTGCATCACTTCAGCATCCCACTGCAGCACTCAGACAGCTGCTGGCCCAGCATGGACGGGAGTGTGAGAAGATCTGGGCTGGCTGGGGGAACCATGGAGTGGGGGCCAAGAACTGCCAGAGGGGGTTTGGCAGGCTCAGGTGGATGTGCTGAGCCCATGCCTCCTCTGGGGTGTGTTGGAGGAGCTACTGTGCCCTGTTGGCACCCAGAGTTTCTCTTCTTCTGTCTGAAAGCCTCCCGTGGTGTCACCTCACACAAATCCATCCACCTGCTCATATCTCAATTCCAGTTGCTATCAACTCTGTTGTATAAATGCCTAAAAATCCAAGCAATGGGAGGCATTTCACAGAGAAGAAACAGAGGACAGGTTATATGAAAAATGAACCATTCCTTTAATCCACAGAAATGCTGTGTAGCTTAATGAACATTTACAAAAGGCCTGGAGTAGCAGAGTGAGGAAAGGTGTTATAAATGTTTTGACATGATGCATCTTGGCTGTGGTTCTTCTCTTTCCAAGATTGAATGAGTTGGGAATGGATTACTTGTTTTTTGTTTGGGGGTTTTTTTTGTTTGTTTTGTTTTGTTTTTTGTTGTTGTTGTTGTTGTTGTTGGGTTTTGTTTGTTTATTTTGTCCCCAACACTCACAATGTTTTGTTCCCTGGTTTGTATTCATCAAAGGCAGCACTGCAAGCGGTAAGATCTGCCAATATGAAGAAGACCATCCCTTTCTGGAGTCACTTCTTCCATGGGTTTGCCACACAGAGGCTCATGGTTGACAAATAGGCCACAGGTAGCTCTTGATGGACCAGAGCCTAAATCCCTCTGGGCATTCAATGCCATCTGGGGCACTTTTGGGGAGCCCATCCAGCCCCAGGTGGGAGTTACCATGCAGCTGCTACAGGTGGTCCAGCAGCATCCTGCTAATCTACCCCTGACTGGGTGGGAGCTGGAGGGACCATTCTTCCCACATCCAGCTGCATTTTGGGCTGCTGTCATGGCAGAGATGGTGTTAAATGTCAGCTGATCTGGTAACCTGCCTTCCTCCTGATTCATTCTGTAGGAAAACAAGGCTGAAATAAAAGGGCCTTTCCCTTTTTCATTTGTTCTGTTACTAATTGGTGTATCACAGCATTTTCCAAGACCAATTACACGCTGTCTGGGGAGACTGGCAGAGTGCAAAAACCTACCATGGTTTATTGTATAGGTGATGCCTCATCGAGGGAGAGGAGCTGAATTCAAGCCCTTAAACCATTTGGTGTATTTATCCCAGCACAGGTTTCATATATACATGTATATAATGGGAACTGCACAACAGTCAACAATGTTTAAACCAGAATTTCTTCCCCACGAGGGAATGAATAAGAGTCATTTGTCATATGTTTCCTTTAATTCATGGCTACAGAGCATTTTAGAATTGCTTGATGTAAATCTGTCTCATCTATTTGACAACTCTGATATTGAGTCATTCATTTTTATTCTATGACTTAAAAAATTCTATATTGCAGCTGGAGATGGGTGGCTAAAGTGCTAGTTTTGGACTATGGCTTGAATGTAACAATAGCTTTTGACCCTAGCTCCAGTCCCAAGGAAAGTGAATTTGGCAATCTCATTTCAATTCATAGTGAATAGCTGTTCACATAAAAAAATCAGCACCTACCATTTGTCATACTTGGCAGCTTCTGCTTAAGAATGGTCCAGAACTGCATTACCATGGAAACTAAATTACCTACTCCTACTCCTGGCTCAGAAGGTGATTTCAGCCTGTTGTGGAGGTTTCATATCGCTGACAGAAGGAGGTGGGGGTAATCTGGGGGAACCGCAACACGTATGACCCGTGAGGACTCTCCTATCCGTCCTCTGCCTGGGATGTTGCCATCTCCTGGTCACGTGCCAGGGGGTTCAGGCCAAATGGCTTTCTTGCACATCGTGGTGCATTGACTGGTTTTTATTGTGATAAGAGCTACCAGCTCCAATCAGGAGCAGGACTGCGTAGTGGTTAGCACTCTACATGCATATGTTTAGAGATGGTTTCCACTCTGAAGACCAGGCGAGCATGGGAGGCTCCATATATTCCTTTTTAAGCAGACAATTGAAACAAGGGAAGTGATTAGCCTGAGATTACAGAGGAAAGTGGTGGCAAATGAACGACCCTTTCATTAGACTCAGCCCTGTATTACTTCCCCAAACCACTTTTCAGAATTACTCCTAATCTATGCTAGACAAACTGGGAATAGCACAAGGTTTGATGCTTTTTGTTTCCTGCCATCTACCAAAAGGTTGGATGATTCCAGAACAGTTTATTTAAGACTGCTTAGTGCAGGAATGAACAAACATAATGGATTAGAGATCAATGTTTGCTAGACACTGAAAGTTTTTAAGGTTAATTACATACTGTATGTTGATTTTTGTAAATACAAGCAAAAACTCAGCTGTAACCACTCCATCCTTCAATAATGACTGAAACAAAAGATAATTTCAATCTGCTGAGCTGCATACGCCACCCTTTTTCCTCCCAGATGCTGCTTCTTAGTGAGATGTACACTGGTGGAAAGGCTAGAAAATAAATAAATGTACAAAAGCAAACTAATATGAATCCCTCTTAAACTCATAAAGCTTGAGGACTGCTGCTTTGCAGACACTGACAGGGCAAAGTCCCCCACTTGCCTCCCCACCTGCTCACGCTATGCAATGTGATCACACCAGAGGTGGCCACAGCTGAAGCCTTCTTCTTAGTGACCTCTGTGCCTCCAGCCATGACCTTCCTTTGTCTTAACCCCAACAGAGTTAGTACCTGCATCTTTTTTTGAGCTGGGCCAATATGTGCTGTCTGGGCTGTGGTGGAAGGAGCTGACTGCTTGTGGCTGTTGGCCCGTATTTGGTCCTCGATCTGGTGCCAGATTCGCACTCTGGAGGAAAAGAGTCCCTCAGTTCTGAGCTGCAATGTGGTTGCTGCTGGGATAAAGCTGGGTCATGTGCACCCATCTCTGCAAGAAACCCTGGTGCCCAGGTGCTTCCCACCCCACAGACCCCTGACTACATCCTCCTCCATTCACGGGCATGGACTATTCTCACTCCTTGGGGCACAACAGTAGCAGGAGCTATCTCTGTTTGACATCTCCCTCCACAGGATGCTGGTGGTGGGCACCCTTCTTGCTTTGCCCTTGTCATGGCCCTGGCAGAGTGTTTGGGTCCCTTCTGCTCTGCCTTTGCTTTTTATATGCATCTTTCTTATTTAAGTGTCACAGATGACTGCACCAGCTGATTAGCCTATACATGGATGGAATATAAAAAAGCAAGTCCCCAAGTTGTAGGTAAGACCTTTTGTGAGATTGACTGACTAAAAATAAAACAGAAATTGGCTCTGAGCTTTTGAGAATCTGTCTCTTCCTCAGGCCACAGGAAAGCAGAGCAAGGGGTAGCACTTCATAATTAATTGTGAATTTATAATTAATTTGAAGCCTGAATCAACAGCCTACTAGTAGAGCTGGTATTACTTACTCTGTGTTCCCACAGTCTGTCAGAGAATTTGATCTTCACGAGCAGGTTTCAGAATTTCAGGATGCTGGTTTTTGTTCAGTTTATATTTTTGCAGCCTATTAGTCTTGCATACAACTCTGGGGTTTGATAGTTTTTCTGTTTAAGGGACTACATCAATAGCTGTTATTTGGGTCTCTAGACTATACACGTGAGTGCAAGCAAAGTTACCCACCTTGGGTAGGAAAAATCTGTTTATTTGTGTAGATTTATGTATTATTTTGAAGGTTCATTCTTTTGACAGATAAACAATGCAAAAATATTCTGTGCTTCTGCAGCACATAATCCAATGTTCATCACAGGCAAAGTCTCCTTACTCTGTGCAATAAACGCAACAAAACTTCTCTCCCCACAGGGTTGCACAGGGCTTAAGCAGATTGGTGGGGTGGGATTTTGGAAAGCATTTGTGGCTGACCTTTCCCTACCTCCCCCTTAAAGCTGGTGGTTAAAATTCCTGCTGAGTTCAAGGAGAGCAGAGCTGGGTCAGTGTGGAACACTACTGAAAATCCCACCTGTAAAGCCTGCAGAGTTCATTATAGGGGCAAAATTTTGTATAAAGCCCAGCAGGGACATACAGAAATTGTTAGCAGCTTATTAATGGCCTCCATGGTGGATGTGTGTATTGAATTTAATTGGGCTACATCTCAGTAAGGTTCTGATATGCTTCTGATTAATTTTCTCTACAATCTACCCTTTACTTCTCCTCTCAGAGACTGGACAGACTCTCCATGTTTGCACTTGCATAAAAGACTAGCAGTGAAATAAAGCACGCAGGTAATTATTTATTATGCCTAGAGGAAGAACAGTGAGCAAGGCAGGCCCTTAGTTAATGTAGTTGGGTGCTAGCAGTTTGATATCAATCCCTCTTGATGTCATCCTAAAATAAAGTAGCATTAAATGTGGTACTATTTAATTTTGTGGGTGCAAGCATGATTAAGGTTCTTTGTATAAGGTCTGGTTAGCAGTGTGAAGAATGAAAGTAAGCTCTGAGCATAGTGACACACTTGAAAGGGCAGGTTATATTTATTCTGTGTTGTGTCAAGGGCATGCTGCTTGCTAACTGCAATTAGACAGTGTATCTGGAGGTCCAAACAGTGGAGATGGCTTTGCAGAGTATAAAAGGACTATTGTGTTAGTCCTTGGGTCTCAAAGAGTATGAAGATGCTTCCCTCTCCTGCCTGCTATTACTCATACTTGGTTACTTTTATGTAAATCAAGTGATGTGGAGAGCTGACAAGCCTGTGACATAAAGAAATTTCACCTTTTTCATTGAAGCAGGGCTTTTATTGTTGTGTAACACTGCCTTAGTCCTCTGCAAAGGAAAGAAAGAGACACTGTTGAAAATCCCATAATTAGCAGCTTAAGGTATAAACTATATAAACCCCTGTGTTCTACCATAAACGCCCTAATTAGCTTTGTAGGGTCTGTTTAAAAGCAAACAGACATGCATCCTTATCACTAAATAATTATTTGCAAATAAACTCTTTCTCAACACATCTTAGGAAGACACAAGATTATTAGTTGGCAGAGTTAAGCCATCTGAGTAGCTGAAAAAGCATGAAAAGAGCTACAGAAGTTCTTTTCAGAACCCTGCTCTCTTTGCCTTTATTTCTCTAAAGCTTGATTTATCAAGAGGAGAATACAGTATTTGGTTTCCCCACAAGTAAGCTCTTTTCATGTTTTGTCTTTGAAATGAAAATCGTCTTTTGGAACAAATATCTGCTCTATCAGATAACTGCATGCTTGTCATCCCTAACAGCGTGCTGGCAGGAAGGCTGGGCGAGGATTTTTCTGCAGTACATTGAGTACACAGTGCTGGCACCAGATCAAGAATCAATTCCTCTGATATCGAAATATTGACTTTGCATGGCCAGCCTGATTTAAATGCTTATCATTCTTGACTTTGTAGGCTACATACATACTGCAAACATTTTTCATGTGGGGCCGAGAATAAACATCTTTACAGCTGCCTGGCCGTTTCTAGCGGAGTAACAAAGGGGCTGTGTGCATGTATGGGAGCCTGTGTGTGTGAGTGAGATTGCCAGCAGATTAATGCAACTGCCACATCTGCGTAGGGCTCCTTTAGAAGAAGTTGGGAAGGGTATTTTTAATCCTTGGATTTCCACAGTGTTGTTCCTCTGAGCGTAAACACAGGTTTCACTGCTTGGTGTTGGGTGGGTGTTGACCACAGAGCTGAAAAAAAAACCAAAACAAACCAACAACAAAAAAACCCAAACAGCACAAACCCAAACCCTAACAGAATTATTAAAACGTTTTAAAGTCTTTATGGTGAGAGATAATAATAGTGCTACTACTTAAAAAAAAAAAAAAAAAAAGAGTAAAGATGATTTCCCATAGGCAATCAGAACACCTATTAAGTTAGCAACGACGCTTAATTGGCATTATCGCATGCTTCAGTGAGGAAGACAATGGATCCTGCGTGTGCGCAAGTGGAACGCATTTGCATTTCATAGATGATTAAAATAGATTTGATTGCATTTGTCTGAAGCCTGGCAAGTGAGGGCACATCTGCTGCGTTCGACGTGCCCCGTGTTTCCTAGGACTAATGGAGTGCACTGAGTCACCGCGAGATGAGCTTTTACCTCTCAAAGTCCCACGGCACCTTCTGCTGCCTGGCCAGCTTCTTTGTTAGCCCTGGAGACCTCTTCTTATAAAGAATTGATGTAAAGTGGAGCAAGATGGGAAGGATTCGAGGCAGTGAACTTGTCTTCATCTGGTTATGCAAGAGCCCTTGGGCTTTCTGCTGCTTCAAGGTAGAATTTATAAGGTGAGATGAAAGGTAATTTAAGTCATTAATTTGTGTTAAGGGCTGGCAGAACAACAACGGTGCATTTCATCTCGCTGTGGAAAAAAATGGTAATGTGCAGAGTAGGGGTCACTATTAAGGGGCTGATTTCCTCTTCCACTCAGCTTTAAAAGAGCTGCCTCAAAATGGAGATTTTTATTTACTGGAAACCTAAAGCTGAGTTAATTGACTTTGAAAAAAACATCCAAGAACTTTAAATATAATCTAGAAAGCAATTAATTAATGGCACTAAAATGTTTTCCTTGTGCTTTTCATTACTTTCCCATCTAAATTCAACATTACAAATACATTCCCAACAGCAGCACTGCAGTTCAGACTCATCACGCACCACCCAAGCCTGGGTGAACCCTGCCCTGTGCATAGGGGTGAAGCCCTCACCTCCTGTGAGCCCACCTCTCTCCTTTCCCAACCCAACAGCTACTCAGCAGCTTTCATTTTTAGCAGTGTTGTGCCTTTTTTCCCAGCCAGCATGACCATCTTGTGGCCAACAAGTAACTCACAGTGCTCTTGTCTTTCTCTATTACTTCCTCTGCTGCCCCTGGCGTGTCTCCTGGCCCCTAACCAGGGCCTATGGATTTCTGCTCTTTATTGTTTCCTCCACTCTGAGGTGCCTTCTGGTTTTGCTGCCTTTGTGTTCTCTCTGCTCTTGCTACACGTCTTGCTCTGCTGTCCCTTATTCTCATGGTGTTGCTCTCTTTCATGTGCCAAATGACTGCTCTTCTCTCTTTGAGAATTGTCTCTTAAAACACACTGCCCCTACATCAAAGAGTGGAATAAAGATGAGCTGTCTTGACTGGGAGAACCTGGAAAATAGGCTTCCTTGGCTGATGAAAGCAGCATGTCCTGGGCACTAATATTTCAGAATGGATGGACACATTCAACAGCAATGATGATGCAGAAGCAGGCTGCTTGCATGGCTCCTGTGCTACCACCTGCAGTGGCCCTTGGGTGTCAGAGAGCATGACTCTACCCTTTCCCATCACGGTGGGCTGTTAGCCTTCTTCATCTTACCTTTTGGTCCTAGCCCTTGATCACAGCATCCCTCCCATAACTACAGCTCTGTGCTAGCTCTGGCATTGCCAATTTCTTGCCTTTCATCCTTTTCCATTGCTCAGTTCTTTTAGCAACAGCTTGGAGGGAATGGAGCAAATGGACCTTCTGCCCTTACAAGAGCTCAGATACCACACCTGCCTTATGCTTATCAATAGGATCTCCCTGCAGCCCCTGCTTGCTGAACTACTCCTGACAATGGCCACATCTTGTTGGTTTAAGCTGTGTGACGCAGGATGTGCTGCATGGGTTGGGTGGTGGCCATCTGGAGATGAAATGCACAGGTACTGGAGTTTTGTTCCAACAATGTTGTGTTTGGAAATAAACCAGAAAATTATCAGTGCTGTATGTAATAGTGTTTAAGTAGTAATTACATTTTGCCTATTGTGAGACTAATTTTAATTGTGTATATGTTGCTGCTTATTTAATTTTGTTTTGCTTTAAATTTAAATAAGGAGTCCTGTAGAGTGCTTACAAAATATTTTTCACCACTTATTGCCAGAGCTTTTCCCTTCAGCTTTGTTGCTACTTAATCTTAGCTCCTGGAGGCAAGTTGCACATATTAACCTGTCAGAGCAATGCTAAAATTGTGTCACACTTAGGTATATATCCAAAAATTTCATAAAACCATCATAATGGCTCTGTTTTTCCTCCTCATCTGGTCATGCCCTGTAACAGTATTTCTCCATATACTGTACCTCTGACCCTATTGTTTGTTTAATGTGGTCTTCCAGTTGGAAGGGGCTTTTTGGAGGATTTTGGATCACTGGAGCATGCCTTCATTTGTGTTCGTCAGTGCTCTAGGGGCTCTAAGTCTTCAAGATGCAGACATTGGAGACACAATTCAAGGCCTCCTTTGAGGACTTCTGCTGAGCTGTAAGAAAAGCAGCAGGATGAAAACTAGAGCTGAGTTCTTCTGGCTGCTAACTGCTGGAGCAGTGTGGGCTGTTATCTCCATAGAAAAATTAGCAAGCTGCCTGACCTGTGTCTGCTTATGCACAGCTCCCCTTTATAGATTACTGATGATTGTTTGTTTGCTGTGAAGCTCCAATGGACCAAGAAGTTTTATTAACCTATGGGGATGGTCTGTTTTCTCAGGTGTCCTTGGGCATCCTTTCTGAGGGTGGAGAGAGAGAAGTAAAGACCAGGGGAAGAGGAGTTTGAATTGTAAGGAACTGTGGTTAATGTCATCAGCTTTTGAATGGTATTTTGCCTGCAGGTTTCAGATTGTCAAACATAGATTTGGGCAGTCAGCTTTAGGCACACAGTGGCAGAGTCTAGGAAACAAACACTGCAGATGGGTGCCCTGGATACTGCAGTGGAGAGCAGCCCCACATAATACAAATTGCTCTTTCTGCATGACAGCATGGATGCCAAACTGAGGGGGAAGTATGGCTTTTAGCTCCAGTAGTGTTTATCTGTGATAAACTTCTGAAATATTATTTATCAGGGCATATAAATATATTGTGGTGTTTATGTCCCTCCACTGTGGAATATAAAAATCATAATTAATACACAGGTCGTGAGTTTGTAGATTTTATTTTCATTCAGATAAGGAAAATGCTTCTTGTTTGCAAGTCAGTAAGCATGTACATGCTAAAAAAAAATTGTTTTCCATGTTTCAGGAACACAAACATAAGGCTAAATTAAGCTTGATCGGCCAAGTCTGACTGTATCCTCTTTAATACAGCACGGTCTGCAACTCTAATCTTGAAGCTTGCAAGCTGCAGAAAAAGCCTAATTTTCATTCACCTTTGGGAAAGTGGATCCTTTCTGGTAGCTAAGAGGTTTCTCTCACAAGCTTGGAAAGAAAAATGTTCATATGCAACAGAAAGATCTTCATTTGAAGGCAAAAATAGTGCCTCTCTGTCATGTGCTCTAATTAACTTGCTGGAATGTCGCTCTGGTGATGGACACAGAAATAGACATTTGCTTTCCTAAATCCTGAAGTAGAAAATGAGGCATGAGTCAGGAGGATACAAGAGGGCAGAACTCATTTTCTTTTAATTACTTTTATTCAGGTTATATCATCCAGCAGCTGTTCAAGTTTCATTTTGAGAAGTTGAATCCTCCTGAAACCCCAGCACGTCATTTTTGATGGCACTGGCTGGCTCCTGCTTTGTACATCTCCAAGATTTTTTTTAATCTTAGTGCTGATAGGGAAAGCAGACATGGTGAACAGTGTTCCCCTTCACCACTAAAGGAGATATTTGGCCACCAACTCTCTGCCAGTAAAATGGAGGAGGAGGAAATGATCTGCAAAAAAATGTGGCCAAATAATACAAGACTTCTCATGACTGAACAAATAGCCAGGGAAGGGTTTAACCTTTTCTCAGGCTGGCATGCATGTGGCCTGCTTTGAGGAAGATTGGTGAGGTTCAGAGCTGAATGGCAAGCTCTGGATGGGCATGCAGGCTCATCACAACCTCTGCTTGGCAGCTGTGTTTCAGGGCACTTTGCCCACTGTGGCTCTAGAAGGGGCTGGCATAATTAAAGCTGTAACCTGATTAATGTTATACCCTAGTGGCTATCTCTACTCTTTAGTCTATGAGATGGGCATGGCTGATGCCTGAGGATGGCCCTCCAGAGGTACATTCCTGCTCTACTTGCCAGACTTCTGGCCACTGTCATCAGTGTCTGTGGTGCTAATTCAAACTCTCAGTCCCTGTGCCTCAGCTCCTCTCTTCTGGAATGAGAATGATAAGATTCTGTTTTCCTAGACTATGAAAATAAAGGCATAATTCCTTCTGCTACCAATCCCCACTGTGCAGTTTGTAAATGCTGCTGAAGTTAGTGTCTGTGTGAAGCACCAAGGACTCATCCTTTTCTAGGGAGGCAGCAGATGGAGGACTGAGGACTCCATGGACTTACAATGTTTTTCTTGCCCTTTTGAGAAAGAGTAGGAAATTTTGGGTAAACAGTACTTAGGAAATCCTGATTTTCACTTCCTTTTATGTTTTAACCTCTGGCTTTTTCTAGTGATGGCCAAATTACTGGACATTGTGTAGTGGCCTCATTTTTGATGACAAGGTCTGTAAATGCAGTCTCTTGTAGGAAAGCACTTCTGTGATGTTTTTGTGGATGGTTCTTTTTTGTGTGTCCTCTTTGAGCACTGGAGAAGCCCTACTCAGCTTTCTGATTTCAGATGTGACTCCTATCTGCTTCACTTCAGAAGGGCTACAGACTTCCACTATTTTGAAGCTATTAAAGGTTTGTAAGGTCTCTGAAGCCTCTTTTCTGTGTGTATTTAGGATTCCTTGAGAATACAAACCAGTATTTCAGTATTTAAAACATAGGAAATGAATTGTGTATAAAATGGAATACCTGAATGAATTTTGACAACAGTTCCTATATTATTGTTCTATTTTTTTTTTACATATCTGGGTGATGAGTGAGCCACTAACGTAAACTTGTATCCTGGTGGCTTTAAAACATATTATTAGCCTGGTTCATAATAATAATGTAGTTTAGATACAAACCAGCTTTCATTACAAACAGCTTTGCAAGCTAAAAATAGAAATATCAAACTGCTGAATATAAGAAACTTTCATCTGTACCTGAAACACCTTACATGGAGTGGCTGATCTCTAACTGATCCAGAACACATGAAAACTCCTACAAATACATTTAGGAAAGAAAGAAAATCACTGTCTTTCCTAAATGTCAAATTTTAAATTTATGGGGAGCTGGAACTACAAAGTGCCTACAACAGTGGAACTTGACACACAGAGACTCATAGAATCATAGAATCAACCAGGTTGGAAGAGACATCCTAGATCATAGAATCATAGAATGGTAAGGTTGGAAGGGACCTAAAAGATAATCTAGTTCCACCCCCCTGCCATAGGCAGGGACACCTCCCACTAGTACAGGTCACTCAAGGCAAGATCATCCAGTCCAACCTATCCCCAGCCCTATCCAATCAACTAGAGCAAGTCCTCTGAAGAGAGAGTATCACATCCTTAGGATTTACAGATTGACCAGGGATTTGATTTAATTTTCTGCTCCCAAAGGACCTCCTCTTCCCAACATTATGAGTAGCACATTGTGACATGGTTCCCAGTTCAACAATGGCAACCAGCATCTCCAGATTATATAGCACAGATCTGTATCCTGAAGTTCTCACAAGACCTTGGGTACAACCTTGATTAACTTTACAGTTACTGACACCAGCCTTTCCAAGTCAAATATAAAAGCTTGATGCTGTATTTAAACCCTGAAGCCTGCTCTGGTTTAGGGTTTGTTTTGTTTTTCCCTGCACGCTCTTTACATTTAAGATTCTTCCAAATGGATGCAAATGGCAGTTGTTAGAAAACCAGAAAAATCACTCCCAGATAAAAGCTATCCCAGCATGTTTTAATGTTCAAATTAGAGTGCCCACCCCAGTGCTGAAATGGGGTTTATAATGGAACTGCTGACATCCTCACCAGACTGCATGTGCCTGTTGCTCTTTTGTCCTGCAAGTTATTAAAATCTAGCCCGGTTGCCTAAGAGATAGGGTAGCTACTTAGCAGATATTTAGCCATCAGTAAAAATTAATGTCCTACAATGTATTTATTGGAAAAATACACTTAATTAAGTGCTCGAGTTATACAAGCCACCCACCAACTACAACTGTGTTCTGGCAACAGAGGTATTGTTGTTACCGTGGTTCTGCTTCATGATGTTGTTTTCTTAAGTAAATGCATTTTTCAGCCTAACAGTTCTGGCTACAGCACACTGATAAGATAACTCTGCACTAAAGGGAGCCATAGTATTTTTAGTCTCTTGTTTCCAGCTACCACTAGTTCATTAGTGATGCTGTTGTGAGAGTGTTGATTCATTAAGAGTCTTTTCATTAACAGTCTGACATTCACATGTAGAAGGAAAAGCCAGGCAAAGTGAAGAGGCACTCAGCATTTTCTGATGGGTTTTTTGGTTACTTTTATCTTCTGTAATGTCAACAGATGAGCTGGGAGCTTTCAAGGATGTAGGTTTTAAGATGAACCTGGATGTGTGCAAGTGCTTTTTTGTTTTGGCTTGGTTTTTTATTTGCACACTTAATGTGCCCAGCGGGGCAAATTTGTGTGTCACAGACGTGGATGGCAACTGCATGGGAAAATTAGATGTGGAAGTTCTGTTCTTAAATTGCTTTTAATTGGAACCTTAAAGGCTAACAGGGAAACACAGGGGAAAAAGATGACTTTTGCTTTGTTATTTAAATGGGCTGTTGGCCATATCCCTAAACTTTATCTGGCTTTGGCTAGATTAGGAGCTCACTGCTAGCTATCAAATATGTCATGCTCATGTAAATTCCTAGCAAATACACAAATATGAATTTTTCATTGTTTATAATTGCCACTTAATTGTAGGATCAAATTCCGTAGCTTAACATTTATATAGCACTTGATACTTTAAGCATTGCACAAATATTAACTAATTAATAAAAATGTCTGAGCAGCTCTTCTGAGACTGTCAGAGTCCAAAGAACNAAAAAAAAAAAAAAAAGGAAGGGAAAAAGAAAAAGGTCTTGTCATACAAGCACACTGCAAGCCTTTAAATGACAAACCCAAAGTGGCACAGTGGGACACCATTTCATACCTGAAATCTGAGCACAAAACCTTTATTTTTGCAGGATTTTTTTTTTTCTTCCCAATCTTGTAAATAAACATGAGGTAATGACTCCTCTTAGGAAGCAGTGGGGGAGGCAGGCCAGAGATGAACTTGATGTTGGCACTTAGTTTGTTTTCAGCTGTGTATAGTATTTCATTGGACTATGGTGTTACACTGCCTTATGTATTCATTCAGCTGTGAAATTCAACAGGACTTTTCAGTTCTGTCATCAAAAAAAGCAACAAGAGCAGCAAAGCAAACTGTATGGTTTTGACCTTTGCTCTCCTTGATGAGAATTCGTCAAACAAAACTGCAGCCTTTAAGTCCTTTGCAAGTTGTTTTGGCTCTGAAAGGTCTGATTTAATGATACAGAACTATGTGAATGCTTCTGGCTTGCAAACAAATCTGAAAAACAAAACCAAAACCAACCCCAACCTAAACCATATTGTTTGATAACTTCAATCTATGCTACCCCTTTGGTTTTCCTAGACCCAAGGCTTTGTTTTCCATGGTAATCTTTCATTTCTGGTTCCCTGTTTCTCAGTCAAAGCAATGACATTTCATAACACATCAGACCATGAGCTGCTCTTACACTATATTTTTATAGTCATCATTGTGACTGTAGGACAGTCAAGACAGAGTAAATCTCTGCTGCTGCCATATTGCAATTTAAGATGGCCACAGTATAGTAGAAAGTAAGAGTGAGCAAGGGGCAAAAACCATCTCAGGAAGAAGGGAGTTTTCTTTTGAAACTTTTCTCCTTGGAAATTGTCTCTTGAGAAAGAAAAAAAAATCCTATTTTTTACCACTTTGTTTAAAATAGAAATGCCAACAGCTAGGAATTTTCAACTCTTGGTTTATTTCTTTCCTTCACCTCTCCCACCATCTAAGGTAATGTGGAGACAATATCTTTTTAATCTTGGTTTACAAATTTGAGAAAGCTGAGCAGGCTTTTAATGCATATTTCTCATTAAAAAAATAATATGGAACATATCTGACAGAGCTTTTTCTGTTTGTTTTGTTGTGCTGTGTTTTAAATCTCTTAAGGTGCTTTCTGTTTTGGGAGGAGCATCAGCCAGAACTGCAAGTCTGCAAGCAGAGCACAGTAGCTGCAATACCACCTTTGGTCTGTTTTACTTGGGGAGCAGTGTTAAGGGTGAATGCTTTGGTAGCAGGGATCCTCAGAAAGTTAATCTAAGAAGTAAATTGTAAAAATAGAGTCGAGGGAATGAAAATGCCACTGACATAAGCAGCGGGAGCCTCAGAACCTATCCAACAGTTTGATCTGTTGCCATGTTGTCAGGATGTCTAATTAAGGAGCTATATATATAAAAGACAATTTGAGAGTGGTGAAAAAATATTAAAGTTAATATAGATGTGATTCCACAAGAGATGTGCCATTTATTTTGTTTGACAGCCAGGGATAACTGAATGAGAATGAGAGCAGGAGGCTATGACTGCAGCATATTCATTACCTAAGTAGGATTTTGACTCTAAAGCAGCTTTCTGCAATGTCTGATCACAGTTCCCCTTCATATTGCTCAACTGCCATATCAATATTTATACATTTTGGGTAACCAACAAATATCATACAGCTTGATCTACTCTTTTTTTTTTTTTGGTGCTTGTTCTTTTGTCAGGAACTGCATTTGAGCTCGTCAGCTCTATGGATACCACCTCAAGCATAAACCCTGGGCCCCCTTCTAGCAAGATTTGGCTGTTTTGACAGCCATCCTTGCATGGCAAAGACAAGAGTTTAATATTATGAGATGAACAGAGATTGAAAACAAAATAAAACCCTTCAAATAAGACACCCTAGATAGAAGTGTCTGGAGCAGAAGGGAAATTAAGAATCACTAAGTGTGAATTTACAAGGTCTGTTCACATTAATAAATTAAAATACTCTCAAGAGGGGATGAGCAGATCTTAGCAGGCTGGACCACAATTCTGGAGCAGAACCACAAATAATTAAAAAGTATTTAAACATAGAGGAATTTAGGATTGGCCATGCATGATCAAAGTTGTGTTGCTCTGCTTTGAACAGAATCCCTGCAAATAGTTCTTGAAATAAAACAACAACAAAGAGCGGCAGCAAAAGCATGGGACCCTGAAATGAGAAATGATAAACCATCCTAACCACAGAGCAAACTTTTTTGGTAACCTAATCAATCAAACCCTGACTGTGCCCTAAATCTACTTTTCATAAATCTTTAACAAAGAATTAATATATTAACAAAAATATGTATTTAACCAAGCCTAGGATATCCATAAAAATGATCCCCAAATATCCAATATGTTTTCCAGCTTGCTTGCATCAGAGTGATGTGAGAGCTCAAAGCTGATGTGGGTCTCATCCCCCCTGGAGCCAGCCATTGGCAGCAGGTTTGCTGTGTGGGTGGTGGGAAGAGTGTTTCCTCCTTTCTGGGTTATGAAGCACATCAGCAGCCTTGTGTTGCAAGAGAAGGAAAGTGCAGGCTCCTCCCCACTGATTTGCACCTTCTACATCTCATATTTTTCAGATGAGGTTTCTTATGACCCCTGTGAAGGATTTCATGTGTTATTGAGGAGGACTGAAACATCTATCTTTTCTAGTCTGATTATAATTATATCAGGAAGCTGAGATCTTCTGGGTCAGACCCTCAACTGGCAGCAGTCAGAAACCACTCCACATCTGGAGCTGGTCTAGTTTGTCTCAATATTTGGTAGGTTGTTTATTGCAATTTTTTGGGAAGATATTTTAAATTCTACTTGGTAATTTAATTTTTTTTTAATGATGTGGTCAATCTTATTTTCTTTTTCAAGTCTTTGTTCTTTTTTTTTTTTTTCTATTCTATAATCCAATCATCTTTTCCAGTAAAGGAAAAATCTCTCTGCACCAGTAGTATTTTAAAGTGACATTATTCTCTCAGAAAGTATGCTGATGGTTTCAATTTCTTTCATTTTTCCTGTTGCTGTTGGTAGCTGCAGTTGCTGAAGTTTTAAGTATACTTATACTTTTGAAGATATGTTGAATAAAAATTAGTTGGACCTCTTCCAGGCTGCCATTCAAGTAATCTCATGATTTGCATGCTTCAAACCATTTTCCATTAGAACACAAGATAGGTATTGAGCACAGGGTACCCAAACAGTGTGGAGAAGTTCCTGAGGACAGTGCAATAAGGTGAAGGAGTGCAGTCACAGCAGGAGAGTGCTGTGGGACTGTGCCACTGGAAGATGTATTGCAAATGAAAAAAAGAGCAAACTTTCTACCCATTGCTCTGGTGGCTCTTGCAGCACTGCTGCACATGGAGCAGCTGCTGAAACAGCAGGAGGCAAAGGTGCAGGTGAAGACAGCAGTAGAGTTTGAGATGGTTTGGAGTACAGGGAGGTACCTGAACTGAAACAAAGAATGCAAATATTGGTACTGTGAAAAATGAGAGGAAACAGAGGTGAATAGGGGAATTATCCAGAAATGAAGCTAGCATGACTGGACTGGGAGACTGTGCTATGACTGTTACCATTGCTGCCAGCACCTAGTACTTCATAACAGTGTCCAGTGATGTAGGGCACCTCATTTTAAAGAAGGAAACATTGGGGTTGAGAGATCTGCTGAAGAGCATCTTCCAGGCCAGTGGATAACCAGGGGTGTGACTCACTCCAAAAGCTCTTTAGTGCCATAGCCACAGGGTTCCATTGCTCCAAGTGAGGTCAGGTATAGCCTGAGCATTGGTTCCAGTGTTGGGACAGAGCACCAAAGAGCCACAAAGAGTTTTTGGAGTTAGCCTCTGCTATGAGTTTTCATCAGGCTTCTGCTGTGTCATCCAAGAAGACAAAGGGCACTCAGCCCTGTCAGCTAACAGTGGCTATACATTGTTGGAAAGGCAACATGTACCCACTCACCTGACACTGTCCCAGACAGTTGCATTCAGATATTTTTTTGTATTTTAAACTGAAGGAATAAAGGGGCAGGAATTGGAGGGAGGGGGGAAAGGAAAGAGTGCAGGTAAAACTGACAAGGGTTTCATGTGGCTGAAGGGCAAATATGATATAGTAGGAAGAAACCCTGGAAAGGGGAGAGGAAGGGTGATTAGATAGCCTAGTCCATTTTTCCTTTAGCATTTAATTTCCTTAGGAGTATATGCTGCTTTTTATGACAGTGACAGATACTGAAGGAGTCGTAAGATAATAAGCTTGGTATTCAGAGAAGATCCCAGAAAGGGGAATGTTACAGGTCTGTTTGGAAAGCTGAAATTCTCTGGTGATGGGAGATGGATGGGCTGGCTGGATGCCCTGTGAGATTTTTCCTCAGCCAATCTAAAATTAATTCCTCTTCATAATTAAAATACATTTTAGGAGCAGCTCTTTAAATGTGTTTTTTTTCCCCCCCCCCCCCCCCCCCAGTCTTCTTTCCTGTGTAACAGAAAAAGGCCACTTTAATTGCTAGTCTGCTGATTTAGGATGAAAAAAAAAAACCAGGATGTTCTTGTCTGCCTGTCTTAGCTACTCATTTGACCTTGAACCCATCATATAAGCTATAATGTATTTACCCCTGCAATAGATCTTTAGGCCAGTGAACTGCTAGTATTAATTTACTGATAAAAAGCTGTGTCACAGTCAGACAATGCAGGTTTCCCAAATTCCCACAGGAAGCAGTCTGTGGACCAGGATTTTGAATTTCAACCTCTCAGCCTTAGGCTGTTCTTCCTGTGCAGATATCTTGGGCTCATACCTGCACCAGAAGGCATATGGATGCCATGTGGTGTCCTGCAGGTGGCATTTGGTCTCGGGGAGCCTTATGCACAGGGAGACAAATGAAGTTTTCATAAAGATGTGGCACTGGTTCATGCCTGATCCTCCCACAGTCATTGATAAACCTCCCACAAGCTTCACTTCAGGTGCTCAGTCCATTGCTGGAGCCCTCTGGGAAAACCCCAGAATGAATAAATTTGTCATCCTGTTTAAATTTTTTAGCATGCTTTGGTGGAAACTTCTCTGGGCAAAAAAACAAAGAAGTTCACTTCCACTTTCCTCCCAGTTTTGATTTTGGCTGTTTAACAGAAAATATCCTAGTATTGACCCTAGCCTGTGAACTGGCTTCTGTTTCTGTTGAAGGCAGTGGGAGTCCAGCATCAGAAATGACAATAAAAGCAGCATCTGACCCTAATTTAATGTCATTGCAAACTGGAAGATGGAAATTCAGTAATATGTTTGGCAGATTTCCTGGTGCTCCCAGATGCTGGATCACTGCAATTCATCCGAATTCCAGTTTACCCCATAGGAATACAATGAGTCAATTAACCCTTTAAATAAATCAACTAATTCCAGAGCAATCACACAGCATCTGTTTCTGTGTTCTATCAGTTACATAATAAAAATCTTCCTGTCTTTTTGTTTCCTACTGCATTCTGTACTGTGGATAAATATCACCGGTGCCTGCCAAGTCACAGTTGCCGAGACCTAGTGCGGAAAATGGAACCAGAAAGATCTGGAGACACACAATGGGAGAAATCCTCTTTAATGCAGTGCTTCAAATTGAATGCCTGCAGTGCTACATAGCAAATTTAAAGCTAAAATCCACACCTCATTAACAATGAATCCTGATGAGTAAGTTAAGTAGAAAAAACATCAATAATTTATGGTGATGAACTCAGCATTTTCTCTCTCCCTTTTTCTTTTTGTGTTATATCTGTCTTTGGAAGCCTCTAGTATGTTACAAATGAAGTGCCAGAGATGGGCTAGAAAGAAAAAAGCTGGAAGCTTTTCTGGGGAGACAGAAAATAAATACAGAGTCTCCACAAATGCAAACACACTTGCTTTGAACAGTTAAGAATTTTTAATCACGTAGTGTTTTATCTTCTCAGAACTTCCCAAGTGGCAAAATATATCCCCAGGAAAAGGAATGACAGGAGACTAAAAACAGAGAGAACCAGAAAACAAAATTCAAATCATAAAGCCTAGGATAATACACAATTACTTGTTCCTTGAATGATAAAAGAAAAAGTAGTAGTCATGACTATGATCAATTTTGCTCAAAGAAGGTTACCAATTTAACGGTGGGTAAATGCCTTACAGATATCCTGGCTGAAATAGAATGGAGGGAATGAACCAAATGATTAGATTTCAAAGTGTGAGTGAGCTTGTGTCATTTTTAACAGACTCCTTTGGAATATAGCTGAGGTTTGTGTCAGTGTTCATCATTCTGTGTTATTTCTCCAGTTGCCTAGCATGGCCTTTCCTTAGAGCTTTATCATACAAGTTTCCCAGATCAGCTATCCCAGGTGTAACAGTAGGAGGGACATTTATTTAGCAAGCCTACTATATGTTGATGGTCTCTTTTATCCAGCTCTATTACTGTTGCCTCCTTTTTGCATAAGCACTTAGCAAATGTGTTTTCTGCTGGTGAAGGAAATTGAGGATAGAGCCAAGTGTTGCTTTGAAAAAAAGTTCTTTCTTTTCAAATACTGTAAAAATTCTGCTACTTGGAACACAATTATTATTATTATACTGTATTATCTTGAAGCTTTAAATGAAATAGTTCCTTTGTTCAAGCTCCCCAAATTCTTTCTATGATACTACACCCATTCTTTTTTTTCTTTTTTTTTTTTTCCCTGGAGTAATAGTACAGGAAGCTTTCCTAATGTGAATTTCTCCTCTGCCTCCTTTGGAGACAGTCATCTGTGTAAAAATGTGCTTAAATCAAACCTCAGTCAATGTAATCTTCAGGTGATGCTTCCATTGTTTCACCAATCGATAAGAAGAAATGTTGAGGCTGGTGAGAGAGACTTGCTCGTGGAACAAGCAGTGTGTGGTAGATAGTAGGTAAAGTTATAATGTGACATAAATGCGACAGCTCTAGTGAATCTATATTTTTGTAGTAGCCAGTGGAATGCTGAACTTTTATTTCCAGGCTCATGTTGAAAATTCTTGTCTCTCTTGAGTAAAACAAGATTAAGAGACCAGAGGTATTGGTACCTTGGCATTACCGCCCTGCGTTGGTTTACTTGTGTTCGCTCTGGGAAGCAGTGATTACTTAGTTTCATAAGTGCACTTTCAATGAGTGAAGAAGGTGATTCTGTGGTCATATACCTCCTGGGATGTGTGTCTGTAGGATCCACAAATGTCAGGTAATGGAGAAGCAGATAGGCTAAGTGGCTTTTAGTAAGGGAATGAAAGACCTCTACAGACCTGGGTAAATCCACGATCGCTGTACCACAACTAATTCACACAGAGGAAAGAAGTTGTTGCCAAACACACCAAAAGTTGAATTTCATACCAAGGGATGTCATACCAAGTGTGTCAGCTGTGTTTTCTCAGGGATTGTTTTGCAGAGAATTCAAAGATGTATGGTAGGTGCATCATGTAATTAGCATCTGCATTGCCTCAGGACTGAACTGAATTAATCTGAGACTGCAGCTAGATAAACTTCCCCTCTTTTGTAAGGGGAAGTTTTCTTTGGGTGATAGTAGGCTGGGAGTTGGGTCCAATTGTGTAAATATCAATTTAACTATTTCATACACTCATAGAATGGTAAGGTTGGAAGGGACCTCAAGGATCATCTAATTCCAACCCCCTGAAGGCACTGGCTGAGCTGGGTAAGAGCGACTTTATTATTCTCTTAGAATTTTATTTATTTATTTTAGGTTGGACATTAGGATAGAAAGAAATGAAAAAAAAACCAAACCAAAAACAAAAAACAAACCCAAACCCAAAAACAAACCCAAAATAGATGCTCCTCAAAGTTCTATATCAGTCTTGATAGTTGAGCTTGATGATCTTAGAGATCTTTTCCAGCCTNAGCCTCTCCTCACAGGGCTGTGCTCCAGGCCCCTCACCAGCCTTGGTGCCCTTCTCTGGACATGTTCCAGCACCTCAACATCTTTCTTAAATTGAGTGGCCCAGAACTGGACACAGGACTCAAGGTGTGTCCTGAGCAGTGCTGAGTACAGGGGCAGAAGGACTTGCCTGGTCCTGCTGGCCACACTGTTCCTGATCCAGGCCAGTATGCCATTGGCCTTCTTGGCCACCTGGGCACACTGCTGGCTCATGTTCATGACTCTTGTAAGGATCTGAACACTTATTTCACTTTTTAAAATGCAGAAGGCACCACTGCCTTTTAATACAAAAACCTGCTTTACTGGAATCATCTTAAAAGAGGAACCTGATCACTTGGACTTAGTAATAACCTTCCCATGCCAGAGAGGGTGGTTTTAATTAACCTAGTGTTCCAGCTATTTTAATTACCTTTGTAATTCCAGGTAAAGCTAATACTCACTGCTTCCCAGCCCCAGTTAAAAAGCAGTGATGGTCTGCACATTGCACCACAGTGCTTCTGTATGCCCATGGCTCAGGGACACATTGAAAAGCAAAAAAAAAAGTTACTTTAAACATATAGAATCATAGAACGGTTTGGGTTGGAAAGGACCTCCAAAGGTCACCCAGTCCAACCCCCCTGCAGTGAGCAGGGACGTCCTCCACTAGGTCAGGCTGCCCAGAGCTCAGTCCATCCTGACCCTGAGTCTCTCCATGGGGCCTCAACTACCTCTGGGCAACTCTTCCAGTGTTCCACTACCCTCAAGGTAAAGAACTTGTTCCTAACATCCAATCTAAATCTACTCTTCTCTAACTTCAAACTGTTGTCTCTCATCCTGTCACTGCAGGCCTGTGCAAACAGTGCCTCGGTGGCCTCCTCCTAAGCCCCCTTCATAGAACCATAGAATCACAGATTCACAGAATCATAGAATCACAGAGTCATAGAATCACAGAATCAGGGTTGAAAGGGACCACAAGAATCATCCAGTTCCAACCCCCCTGCAGGAACACCCTACCCTAGATTAGGCCGTCCAAAACTTCATCCATCCTGACCTTAAACACCTCCAGGGATGGGGCCTCAATGACCTCCCTGGGCAACCCATGCCAGGGTCTCACCAGCCTCATGCTGAAGAACTTCTTTCTAACAACCAGTTTGAATCTACCCACTTCTAGCTTTGTTCCATTCCCCCCAGTCCTGTCACTACCTGACAGCCTAAAAAGTCCCTCCCCAGCTTTCTCGTAGGCCCCCTTAAGACACTGAAAGGCCACAATAAGGTCACCTCGGAGCCTTCAGGTACTGGAAGGCTGCTATTAGGTCTCCTCAGAGTCTTCAGATCTGTTTAAACTGGGGTTTATTTTAGGATGAAAGACAGTATGGGGAAGAAAAGTATGGTATTGATCTTCCTCTTAGAAGAAGACCAAACCCAAAACTTTGCAATGAAATATCAGTGAGCATTAGCAGGAGTTCAGCTTTACCACTAGACCGCAGCTCCTGCCCCTTATAATTGCTTGGTGAATAGGAGCAGGGCCCTGTGCAGAGTGATGTCTGTGCACATCGTTTGCCTGTATTTCAAAACAGAGACTCTGAAGGCAATTTGTGGAAATCTGAGCCAAAGAGGAGAGTCAATGGCTGGGATGATAGTCTGGGCTCAGCATAGCTGGCCTGGGTGGGGTCCCTCTCTGCCTGTGGAGCTGCCAAGCTCCATCCCTGAGCGAGCAAACCGCCTTGTGAAATAGGTCTTCCAGGCCATAGAAGAGAGAAGACTCTCATTAAATAACACAGTGAACTGTCCCTAAGCCAGTCCTAGAGGGTTAGTGGTTTGGTAGCCAGCCAGCACCTTGTTCTAAACTTTCTGGCACAAACTAGGGATATTTGTAACAAATTCTATTGCTACGTTAATGTAAGGAATTTGGAAACACTTAGATGTCCCAAAAGAGGATGGATTTCAGTACGTTCATGACTTAGTTCACCAAGAGGTTCTTTACCAAAAAAAAAGCATCAAGACTCATGTTGGAGAAATAAACCAGAAAATCTTATGTCTGATTAACTCTGCATGGTGTCTTTTTTACCAGCTAGAGGATATCCATAAGCATGCCACAAGTACCTTTTATGTGTATCTGATAAATATTTCTTCCTCTGGCTGCATCAGCACAGCAAAATTCAAACATTGTTGCTTAATAGCAATTTGTAATGTAAGTCACAGTCTGCTGTTCCCTACATGCTTTCCATGATTGCATGGATAAGAAAGAAATTCTGAAATGACTGTTTCCAGACAAAAAAATAGGCTTTCTGTCTGTAAACAAATGCCTTACTGGATGCCCTGGTGTCCTTGCAATTCCATACTAAGGCATACAGCTGTATACTAGTGCCTCTAGCTTGAAAACTCAGTCTGGTAAATTCTTGTACATATGACTGAAATTTTGGATTTGTTCCTCTAAAGCACCTGTGTCTGTGTGTTCCTCCTCCAAAAGTGATATCTTTTCTTGAAATCAAAGCATTTTATTAATTGCATTAATAAATTCTTCAGCATTCTTCATACAGTTATTTCTTATGTGTAGATGAAGGGGAAAAGGACCTGGAGGTCCTAGTGGATGGAAAGTTGACCATGAACCACCTTCATGTGGCCAAGAAGGCCAGTGCCATGCTGAGGTGCATTAGAAGGGCTGTGGTTAGTAGGTTGGGAAAGGTTCCCCTCCTCCTCCTTTACTCTGCCCTGGTATATTGTGTCCAATTCTGGGCCTCTCAGCTCAAGAAGGACCTCAGGGAACTGCTCAAGAGATTCCAATGCAGAGACATAAAAATGATGAAGGGAGTGGAACATCTTCCTTAGGAGGAAAGCCTGAGGGAGCTGGGGCTCTTTAGCTTGGAGAGGAGGGGACCGAGGGGTGATTTCCTCAATGTTTATAAAGATATAAAGGGTGAATGCCAAGACCTGCCTGGATGCATTTCTGTGTGATCTCCTCTAGGTGATCCTGCTCTGGCAGGGGAATTGAGCTGGATGATCTTTCCAGATCCTTTCCAGCCCCTAACGTTCTGTGATTCACATAGTGCTTGGAGATCACCATGCATATCTGAACTATGTTGCACTGGGCAAGAACGAGCACCTGAGGTGATGGTTTGCTGGCAGAGCTCAGGCAGGAGATTTCTTTGCCCTCTCCATGTAACTGGAGAACTGCTAAGTGTCTGGGCTCATGGTGGCTTGTAAGAAAAGGCTCTGTGAATCCAAATATTTTGTCTTAGGAATAGTGCAGTAAAGGTATGCAGCGTACCTCGTTGTCGTGAGGTGTCATTTCTGGGGCAGCAGGAGAGTTTCAGAAGGATTCTTACAGGTTTATACAAAACAAGGCTTAAATAAAACCCATGAAAATATGGTGGCAACTGCTAACATATATTCAGTGTGCTAGGAAAGGAAGCAGCTCTCTTTGTCATCCTATCAACTGATCATGGTTAATTCTTGATGTGGTGGAATTTCACAGGGTTGAAGTAGCTTACTCTGTTTTGGCTTTTAGAGGTTATTAAGTGCAATGATTTTTGTGGCTAGTTAATGAGTCATTGTTTAACAGGGTGATGGTTCATTTTGGCAAAAGTTGTTAATAAAATAAAGTAGGTGCCCAGAACCATCCTCCTTCCACAAGGAACTATAATGTGGTGAGTTCTTTCCAAGGTTAGTTACTATGCCAGAAGCACATCATTCACAGGGTTTGCCTCTGTCAGTGAGGTAAGAGAGGGTCTGAAATAAGAGCTGATGTACATGGTATATGGCAGAAGACACATTGCTGGCTCATGTTCAGCTTTTCATCCACCAGAACACACAAGTCTTTTTTCACAGGACTTCTCTTAGTCCCTTCATTCCCAACCTGGTGTTTACCCAGAACCAGGTGCAAGATTTTGCACACAGTGTTGTTGTACCTCATGCCTTTCAAGCCTGTTCAAGTGCCTCTGGATGGTATCTTGTCCCTCAGGTATGCCAACTCAGCTTGATGTCAATTCCTGAACACGAAATCAATCTTCTACATAAAAAATGCAATTTAAAAGCAGATGCAGAAATGTACAAATGTGAAAAATGTTGAAACGTAATTTACTTTACATTTCTACCCGTTTTAGGGTCATTGTAATGGAAGATGAGGCAGGACTCTGGAACTTTGAGCCATCCTCCAAGGCTAATCTAGACTGCTTTCAGCAAGCCTACTTCTCTCTGCTATGTTTCTGTCAGAGACAGGGATGCAACTTCTCTAGTTCTTCTCTTCATAGAATCATAGAATGGTAGGGCTGGAAAGGACCTCAAGGATCATCTAGTTCCAACCCCCTGCCATAGGCAGGGACACCTCCCGCTAGTACAGGTTACTCAAGGCCTCAGTAAACTTCAGTGAAGATAATAGCTGTCCTGGCAGCAGAGGAGAGTGGATGAAACTCTATTTTCAGATCTCTGAAATAGCCACCGAGCCATCCTTTGGAAAATTCTGGTGTCAGGGAGGTTTTGTTCAGTGGCAGTGGGTTTCCAAAGGGGCACAAAACCAGAAGACTACTCCTAAGCATTTCCCAATGTCTTTCTGTGAAGTGACAAGGATGGCTTCCCTGGAGGGCAGGCTGACTTTAGGGGTGAGATTAAATAGCTGACTCTACCTCTCCTAAAGAAACGTGCCAAAGATATTTCTGACTCTTCTGTTTCGGTGCCCACTGACTGGAACTTCTGCTGGCACTGAGGTCTGGGTAACGTGGTAGCAAGCTCTATCACCAGGGTCCCCTGCCACTTGAAAGTACATATTTAAACACAATCTTGAATCCGGAAGGGAAGAAGGAAGAGAGTGTAATGCTGTGCTGTTTCAGCTGCTAATTGTGCCCAGATTAGTTAATTAGATAATTAACATAAGAATGCTCTCTTTTCATATTAGAGCATCATACATTTACAATAGAGCTGTTCATAAGTAGAGTGCTATGCAGTGGGAAACACTAATTAATTTTGCAAATTTGGACCTTTAATTGCTAAAGTGCTGTGCTTTCCTCAATGTTTGTTTTAGAGTAATGTTAACTGATTACTGCCTGCTCAGAGAAGTATTTATTCTCTCTGCCAGTTGGACACATTCCTCTTGCTGTGCAACCAGAACACTAGTTTGCTTTCAATATTAACTGCACTGCACTTCAGAGGAGCCTGCAAGAGATGAATCTGCCTCTAAGCCCAGCTGACATTGCATACCCTACCTGCAGAAAGCAATGCATCCCATCATTTCCAGTTAGTACCAGTCCTAGTCAGATGTCTCTGCTGCCTGCATACTTGATTATTACAATAGCATTCATCCTGGCTTGAAAGCAGGGTCTGGAAAAGCTGCAGCTGGCAGATGCAGCTGCCTACTTCCTTTGCAGCAGTTCTCAGAAAACACCAATCCATGCACCAGGCACTTTGCTGGCTCCCTAATGATCGCTGGGTCAGTTTTCAAGGGCTGGGGCTGGGTTCTCAGAAGCACTTACGTGAGTCGGGGAAATATCAGCAATGTTTGCACAACCTTGATGGTCTCCTCCTTGGACTCTAGCTCAAGAGGATTAGTCTATGAGTAACTCTATGGCACAGACACCATAGAATCATAGAATCAGAATGGTAAGGTTGGAAGGGACCTCAAGGATCATCCAGTTCCAACCCCCTGCCATAGGCAGGGACACCTCCCACTAGTACAGGTTACTCAAGGCCTCGTCCAACCTGGCCTTGAACACCTCCAGAGAGGGAGCAGCCACAACCTCCCTGGGCAACTTGTGCTAGTGCCTCACCACCCTCACTGTAAAGAACTTCCTCCTAACATCTAGTCTAAATCTCCCCTCTGACAGTTTAAACCCATTGCCTCTTGTATTGTCATCACAAGACCTTGTAAATAGTCCCTCCCCAGCTTTCCTGCAGGCCCCCTTCAGATACTGGAAGGCTACTCTAAGGTCTCCTGGAAGCCTTCTCTTCTCCAGGCTGCAGAGCCCCAACTCTCTCAAACTATCTTCATAGCAGAGCTGCTCCAGCCCTCTGACCTCCTTCTGAAGCTGTGCCACTACCCAAGGAAGAATTCAGCAGTTATGGAACCAGAGAAGAAGCAAGCCTCAATAGGATTCTCTTGCCCAATAAGACTAGCATTTGTTTAGGTGAAGGGAGACACAGCTTTGTGACCTGCTCAAAGGCTTCTTTGTGCAACACAGAAAATTTTGAGGTAGGAAACTGCAGCACAGGTCTTCATCATCCTTGGTGAATGCTTTCATCTCTTAGCTAGGTCACCTGTTGTAGCCATTTTTCTTCTACTGTGTATGTGGGAGTGGCACAGCATTCCCACCCTGTTCTATCTGACCAAGGAAACACAAAAACTCCTAAATTAGGAAAAAGTCTGTAATGTCACATCTGTCATGAACTCCTTGAAGATGAGATTGTAGGCATACTTCTGTCTTTTTCTACTGGCTGGCAGCTGTAGTGATGGTGCAGATGCCATTCCAAAGTACTGACTGTATTACACAGAGGGCTTAGCTGCCTAGCCCAGGGTCATTGAGTCTATTCTGAATAGATGTCTATGCTGCTTTCTAAGCATAGCCCATAATTCTTCCTTTCAAATCTTTTGGTGAGTGAGAGCTGACTCAACTCAATAGAAGTCTTACCTTTGACTAAATGCTGGCTGAAAAGTTTCAAGTTAGCTATTCAATCAGCAACCCTGAGTTGGCAAAACTCAGATACCAAAGCTGAATTACAGGGATGAACTTTAAATTTGCCCATTCAGCCTTTTCCACTTGTTCAACTCCTTTTTCTAGTTCTTTTAACCAGCTTCAGGAGGGGAATGAGAGCAGAACAGAATGGAAATACAGGTTGAGGATATTTTTAATATAGGCCTGAGAAATTAGCACAAACCTTTCCAGTGTGAATCTTGCTGTCTCAAAATGTGCCCTGTACCTTAGCAGTATTCCTGGAAGTAAGAGAAACAAGAAGTTAATGTCAGTAACTATGGGATGAAGATGAAGGGTGTGGAAAAGGACCTTTGGTGAGGGAGGGACAGTATGACAGAAGAAAGTACATGATACATTTCCTTGTTACTCATGTTTTGCTTTCTGCCTAAACTGCTGCTGTTTTCATCGCAGGTTTTAAGGTGCTGCAATCATTCATCGAGGCAACAGTTTAGAGCTGCCAATTTGAAGAAAAGAGTTTGCTCAGTAGCAGAAGAAAATGAAGAATTCAAGGGTAAGTCTGAAGATTATAAGGACCTTGAAAATTCTGCAGGAAACGAGCCTTTTAATTTAGGTAAGAAAAGAACTTGAGGTACAGATTTCGCTCTCTGCCTACTGAGTTAGTCCTATTGATTGCAGGTAGGCTACACATTGTTAAGTACTATAGCAGGTTTTATATAATTACAGTATTCATCCCTCAGATAAAATACTTTTTAAAGTTTATGTCTTGAATTTTTATCCTCTAGATTATTTCCAGTGGCATAAATTGTTGTGATCATGAAAAGACTGGATGAAATGTTTCAAAGAAACATCTTCAATACTTTCTTTTTTGAGGATAATTATTTGGTCTTAAGTAGCTGGTCCATCCAAAGATATCCTCTAATTCCTTCTAAGCCTTTGTATTTCTGAACCAACGAGGTTCACATTTGATTGAGCAAGGGGCAGGAGATGGGATTCGTGTCCTTGTTTTATTATATTGTGCAGATATGCCTACATCTGATTATGCAGTTTCTGAATGGCTGCTTTCATCTGCCTTTTCTTTTACTCACAGTGTTTTCCCTGAAGCAAAGCCCTTCATTTATTCCACCTCAGTGTTTACTATGTTGCCCAGTAATGTTTTCCAGTGTTAGGAATACTGTGCACATTTTGTTTCTTTGAAAACATCCTCCACAATGTTTGGAGGCCTGTGCTGGCTGTGGTAGGGTCATCTTTACCCAAGGACATCAGAAAGCAGCACTGTGCAGAAGGCAACCCTTCAGTATTTATTTATTTTGATAGCAGTTCCACCAGGCAGCAGATGAGGGAGGTTTCTTTAGCTGGAGGGTGTCTAGCTGGATCCCAGTAGCACAACACTGAGTACTAAGGCTTGAAGGCAACATTTTCTCCCTTGTGCTTTCTCTGTCTCCATCTCTTGCATTCACACACATGCATGCACTTGCTGTTGAAACAGAGAGTTCAGCTGGTATATCTGCAAAGGGGTCAATCTTCTCTCTCCTGAGAACATTTCCTCATGTGCATAAGCTGCTGTGTGTAACAAGTGATACTACAAGGTGCCCTATTTGTACCAATACTCATAGGAGACTTTTTTTGTGCCTCATGCAAAGGGTGCCTGTGTGAGAGGAGCAGAGACAAAACTGCTACCAGATCTCACAGGGGAATACTCTGCTCATATTGAACTACTAGGTTTGGATGTGATTTTTTTTTTCCTTGCAGCATTTCAGTACTGACAAAAGCACTAGTGTGGAGCCAGCTCAAACTAACATGGCAAAAGAAAAATTGCTGATACAGGTAGACTTTGGGGAGTAATAGGCACAAGCACAGCTCTGTCAACAGGAGCTATATCACTACATAGTTTCCCATCTAGTTGTGGAGGAAAATACTTCTTGGTATCAATGAAACTTGAGTGGGAGTCCTGCAATTAGTGTGGGAGTGTGGGGACAGACATAGCCATGGAATTAATAAGGTGTTAAGATGGGAAGTGTGTTCTAGCAAAGGACTGTCAAAAAACACTGATGGCTGAAGGTGAAAATATAAGGCGACTCTGAGTTAAAGTGTTGGCAGAATATTTCTGTATGAGAGGCAGGCTATTTATGGCAGCTTCTCAAGGAATTAGTGACCTTTGGAGTGGTGCTGAAGTGGCAGAAGCAGCAGAGTGACATTTGTTTTCTGTAGTACTGATTCAGACACGCAATGTTGACTTTATCAAGACATTCGCTTTCAGTCTAGGTTACTGAACTAAAAAAGTGTGACCGGGCAACAAAAAATATCTATAGCAGTGGGTGATAAAGAAATGCTATGGGAAGCATTATCTCCTAGGCAAAGGCTGAAAAGGGCATAGATTCTGCTTTAAGTCCAGAAATCGTGTTGGCTTGAGTGGATTTTGGCTCAGATGCTGAAGCTGTGGAGAGATCTCCACTTTGGTAGAAATATGTTGATAGAAAAAGTTGTTGTTCTTGTGTACTCATCACTGTCTGCAGTGGTGATTACTGTCCCACATAATTTCCTGGCTAAAGTCACCTAAGCTATCTTAATTGATTTTTTTCTGAAGTAAATTACAGTGCTCTGACTCTGCTCTGCCATCCCTCTGGTAGAAGCTGTAGCCTCCAAGAGGAGAGTGATTTATCTGGCACATCTGATTCTAAAGTATGAAGGTCAAGAGACTGGGACTGGGCTCTTTTCAGTGGTGGTCAGTGGCAGGACAAAGGACACCAAGTACAAACTAGAACACAGGAGGTTTCACTTAAACTTGAGGAAAAAACATCTTTCATGAGAGGGTGCTGGAGCACTGGAAGAGGCTGCCCAGAGATGTTGTGGAGTCTCCTTCTCTTGTGGAGAAGTTTTGTCCTTCTCCAGACAAAACCTGTCTGGACACATTCCTGTGCAACCTGATCTAGGTGAACCTGTGTTAGCAGGAGGGTTGGCCTAGATGATTTCCAGAGGTGCCTTCCAAGCTGTACCATTCTGTCATTCTGTTATTTATAAGAGAACTTCTTTCTGTCCTCTGAAGAAAAGGAAGAAGTTTGCTGTCTGTCTAGATGACATGAGATATTCAATTTGCTTGGGAAGAGCTTGCATTGGACTTCTACATTTCTTTTTAAATCTTTGTTGGTATCTCTAGATTATAAACAATGTAAAATACTATGCTCATTGTGTTGTTTTGGTTTTTCTTTTTTAATGTTATGTTCACTTTTAGCTAAAGCAAACAAAATAATGGTCAACACTTTATTTAATACTTGTCCTCTGGAAAATGCTGTGATGTTTAAACTGAAATGTCCTTCAAGACAATATTGATTTGAATGCAATCCTGCTGTGAAAAATGGCTTAAATAGAGTTGATATAATGCTTTATGAAATTTCTGGGATAGAATAATGTAATTTATCATTTTCATGTTGGTTTGTTTGGTTGGGTTTTTTTTTTTGTTGTTGTTTGTTTGGTTTTTTTAAGTTTACTTTCATCCTTGTGCTGAAAGAAAACATTTTTGATTAAGGAGAAAAGGGTTGATTCAAAATGGCTTTTTTTTTTTTTTAATTAAGAATTGGGGAGTAACACAATGCCTTTGTGCTGATTTGCTCTCAGGCCAGTATTACAAATTGCAGAGTCTTAGAGATCCATTACCACCTATCTATAGAAATGTATCAGAGTAGGCAGACAGTGCAGGTGGATCTCTCAAGGCCCTCTTTAGTTTCAAGCTTTAAGACCCCAACATGTATTAGCTTTATCAGGACAGCTAGTTTGATAAAAAATACTTATGTGGATACTCCTGTTGTGCAAACATTTCTTATACTGTGATGACATTTAAAAGGTTTCTTGTTGTCATAAGTATATTAGCTCCATCAGTAGCTCAAATTAGCTGCAATAGCAAAATCCACCAATAAACCTCCCTACAGTGTGCGAAGGGTGAGTGCCTGGAGAAAAATGCAAAGTCTGATTCTTGTTCCATTTACATGGGTGAAAATCTAAACTCAGTTCTGCTCACCTCTTAGCTGCATTTCCTTTTCTCATGCTAAAGTGAAAGACAATGCAGCTGAGATGCAGTGAAGTTGCCTTTACAGAGAGTCTGAAAGCAATGCCCGTATTACTCAAAGCCCTCAGAAAGCACAAACTGCTGCTCTGAACATGTTGAAGCCTTGTTTTATAAACTTCTTATAAAAGGGAAAGGAAAGTGGTGCTGGGGATCCTGCTGTGCAAGAGGGCAACAGAAATGACTGCAATATTGGGAAGACAAATGAACATACAGAAGGGAGCTTTGGTAACGGCGACCTCTCGTTATTAGGCACTGTCCTATTCAGTACCATAATTTTGATAGCAGTTGCCACTAATTATTTTAATTTCTCCCTCCTGAGCTTTCTTACAGCTCATACCATGAGGTCAGCTTTTCTTGGCTGCCTCCAAATACGATAAATGTAAATTTTATTTTTATACTTGAGTCATGACTTTGCGAAAATGCCTTCTTCATCTCTTTGTGCCAGTACAGAAAGGAAACAGGAGAAAATGCTAGAGGCTCCACTGCTTGGCTTTGATCCTTCTCTGAGAGTTGTTAAAAATGAAGATTTTAAGTAGGCAGTTGTAAAAATTGAACCACTACGTGAGGCTTAAACCACTTCTGTAGGAACTGCAGGGTCTGCTGCAGCAGCAGTCCGATATTGTGGCAGTACGTTTAGCTCAGGTTAGAGCAGGAGGAGCAGCAATTGCATCTGCACAGTGCTGTGCCCGGCCAAATTAATCCCATCTCATCCCCAGGTGCTGCAGGACAGGTGCTAGGCAATGCCACTAAAGACACAGCACTTCTCAGGTTCTGCCTGGCATTGAAGCCTCAACTTCTCTTGGCTGGACGTGGAAGCTGGGACAAAGGTACATGTTTCTACCAGGGCATAGGCAGCAGCAACCTGCTGAGGATGAAGATGGATCCTTCATTTACATGTGTCCTCCTGTTAAGGTGAAGGGCTTTCTGAAATATATTTTCATCATAAAAACAACTAACAAATATCCTAAAAGGAAAAAAAAATAATTCCCTGTTAGTTAAAGATAAATGGTTGACTATGTTAAGATGAGCAGAGCTGTCAAAGTGGGGCTTTCTGGCCTGTAATTAATAAATCAGGGGGCGAGAAAAGAGCAACAAGGTGAAATTGCAGAAAACTTCTGAACCTTACTGGTAGTTTCTCTATAAAGGAAGTTTAGAACAAGCTTCTTTTTTTGTTGTTGTTGTTTTTACATTTTCTCCATCCCCTTAGTTAAATTGGTTGTTTCTGTGACATTCTTTTTCACTGCAAAATGACTTTAATTAGCTCTCCTATGGTGTAAAACCTTTCCAGCTTAAAAAATACAGTTACATTTAGTGTCCATGTTTTGAGGCATGCAGCTGCCTGCGCTAGTGATGCAACCATGGAAAAGGGAAAAAACACACAATTGAGATGGGAGGAGGGTTTTGATTTGGATCCTTCCTGGTGGGAACAAGTCATAAAACAAATGTTCAGTTTCCAAATTTGGAAAAATTATAGAGTATTTTTTGCAGAGTTGCTTTAAAAGCAACTGGGTATGAGCATGGTATCTCAACAGCAGGCACTGCCTTTGAATTTCAGAAGAGGAAACAGCAGACTATGACTTTGAGAAAGTCACATAAAGGCCAAATGCAGGATATGGCTTGCCAAAGGAAAATAACTCCATGGCATGGATTCTTTTGAGTTTTTGCTTTATGTTCTGGTCTTTTCATTTTCACTCTTTGAAGCAGAAATTAAGAAAATCCCTAAACTTGTGGACTGGCAGGAAAAACAGACAGACAAAGGACTGATATTAATACATATGGGTACTGATGGTTTCAGTAGGACTGCTCGGTTCAAATGAGGACAAATGAATATCATCAGTTTTTATCTTTGGTGCAACTGGGAACTCTTGGCCATCTGATTACAGGCTGGCAACACTTTTATGCAAATTTATCAGCCTGCTTTGAAGTTTTCTAAACTTCCATTTAGCGTAGGGATCATGTTGATAAGAGACCTCATGGTGCTATGTTCACACATCAAAATTAAGTGCATCGTCAGAGCAGTGAGGTTGCAATTTAAAAACTCTGATGCTGCAGCTTCAACCTGAGCTCCTTTTCCTCACTGCCTTACAGCTGCTGTGAGAAACTTTGTATTTCACAGGTATCTAACAGTCACTATCAAGATCAGAGCTCTACTGAATATCCTTTAATGGATGGATATCCATAGGCAAGCCCAGTTCAAAAGAACCATCAAAGGGTAGACTCTGCCACTTATGCTCATTTTCAAAACTCCCATGTTTCATAAAAGGTGTCTCTTGGCTGAGAGGCATTATACTTCCAAATTTCCTGACAGTTTATTTTTATCATCTTGTCATTGAAATGGGAAACTCACACAACATAAGGCTTTCTTTTACATTTAATGGGCATTGTCCCCCATATCAGCATTGGATTTTTATAGAGAAGGACACACAAATGCCCTTGGTATGGAAGGATTCACACCTGTACAGTAGTACGGGGGCATTATTAGAAATGCAGACAGATGTTATTTTATGGAATTGAAAACACAAACTTCACTGCTGTTAACAAAGGATCTTTTTGAATGTAAAACATACAGCATTACTAAATGAATATGGATACTGACATTCCATTAACATCCCAGGAGTCTCCCTCTAATTTACTGGTATATGGCTCTTCCTACTATGCCACGACTCTGTGAGAATGAACAAACTTACCATTCTGCTGGAATCTGCTCAGCTCACATCTCTAACACAACTAAACCTGAATTACTGAAAATTCAGACCTTGCTTTCTAGGGTAGAACTCACCAGAATGGAAATAAATGTATCACCCAAATCTGAGTCAGTCTGGTGTGTGCCATACTGGGTTAAAATTTGTCCATTAGGGGAAGGATTTCTTTTCCTTGCTCTTGGGTACTCTCCTGAGGCACAAACTGGAGTCACCTGTATTCCAGAAAACCCTTGCAGAGGCAGTCACAGGCTACTGGCAGCACCAGCTCACACCAGCCCTGGGGACCTTGGCAGGCATCACTGCCCACGGAGCTGAGCAATCCATAAATGCGGAACGAGATTCCACACACAGCTGGGAGTGAGAAAAATGGCTTTGATGTTACTGCCCTATTTACACAGACTGGCCCAGGTGTGGGATCATGGCCCTGGCTGCACACTCTGTGGCTGAGCAAGGCTCTCAGCAGAAGCTGGTGTTAAGCTATCTTTAGGCTCCATCAGTTCTGCCTGGCTGGTCTCTCTTCCAGCATTAGACAGAGCAGTGTCAAGAAATGCTGCTTTCGTGCTCAGCCTGGCCCTAGAGAATGGTTCTGGGAGCTGGAATCTGGCATGCTACAGGCAGAAAGCCAGACAGGAGGGCAGCCAGACACTGTGGAGGGGCTGTATGCCTGCACACACATCACCTGGCTACAAGCAGGGTAGGAGGGCACATGGGCCACACAGGAAACTGGTGGGGTTGACTAGTTCTGCCATGCAGAGATGGCACATGTGTTGATGGGGGAGTCCATTGCCCAGCTCTGCTGCATGGCTCTTCTATGGACCAGCCTGCCCTGCTGGTTTCTCTTCTGTCAGAGGCATGGAATATGCTAGGGAGAGGAAGGAGAGACTGATCTTCACCTCACAGTTGCTGGTCCTTAGATTTCTCTTCATAAACTAAGAGAGTAAACCCACTGTGATATAGACTATTGTTGCTCATCCAAAAATGTGATTGGAAATGATGCATCTTCATTTAACTTGAAAAAAACCACAAGTCTTTATTTTAAGACATTCATCAACTTCACAATGAGACAACTATCTGTACAGCTTTGCTTCCAAGAAGCCATGACATGCTGTATCTTAGGAAAATCCTGCAAGCCTTATTTCTGCTATTTTGTACCTAGATAAGGAAAATAACTTCTGATTCTCTTTAGATTATCAGAGTTGACAGTATATCAATGAATGTGTCACTTACCAGATTATAAATGTTGCAGTTTTTGTGACTCTTATAGCCTTGTGTTCCCAGACCAGCAGCTGTCTGTACCTCAGCCTGCGTCGCTGCATTAGCTCTGTGCTTCCTACCAGCACACTTCATGCAAAATGTTGTAAGTGCCTTTGCTACAGCAGCCATTAGCAACTTTATTGCCTATATGAAATGATACTCTGGGATGTATTTCTTTACTTTGCTGCAGTGGTATCTGCACATGATGACTACTTGGAGACAAAGAGCCATGTCAAAAAGGAAGAAGCAGCTTCAGAAAGTAGTGGGAAAATGCTACTTTGCTCTGAGCAAAGAGTGAGTTTAAAACATCTAAGTGCTCCATGCTGAATACAAGATAGGACTGCTTCTGGAGAGAAAAAGCAATTTAGTCCATACACAAGCCCTTAAGGCAGGCACACAGCTTATGGATCTGACTCTTAAGGAACCAAAAACCCCACAGGAAGCACATACAGGTTTTCTATAAGGTTTTCCATGTTTCTGAAATATGCATCTGGTATGCAGAGAGATCAAGCTCACGTTTCAGAGTGCAACAGGAACACCAAAGTTTTGCAGATATAAAACAAAACAAAACAAAACAAAACAAGTATATATAGCTAAACTGTATAAATATAGATTAAAACATGCCTTGTAACCCTGGCCAGCACTTTGAGCAGGTTGTCTATCTTGACATTTCAGCCACTGAGTGCCTGTGTTTTACAGAGCACTAACTCCCAGTTTCATTCCATCAATCCTGCTTTGGTCTCTCTCCAGGATGGCAGCCTTTAGAAATTACACAGCTGGTTTTCTCCACTTCATGTGAAATATTTTGCACTTTAAGAAAGAAATTAGCTTGTAAGTCACTGGGATCTAAAACAACCACTGCAGCCATGCTGCTGATGGTACGGATGGAAGGGAAATATCAGTTGAGGCTAGGAGTGAGGGAGAGAAAGGAGGGGAAGGAGTTTGTATTAGGCACTGGCTGCATTAGAAAGGCATTAGTGACAGGTGGGGACAGCATGCACAGCAAAGAGAAAGAATATAAAATAGCTAGTCATTGGTTTTACCATAAAAGCCAGGCCTTGGCAGTTTCTGCCACTGAAGAGAATTAGACAGGAACAGTCTCCCCAAGCATCCTATGATGCCATCTGGCTTATTACAGAGGAAATCCCCATTGGCAGTCTGGATTTTTTTCTCTTCTTTTTTCTCTGCAACAACCTGAACGAGTGCCAAGATTATTTCTCTCTCTCATGCTTCCTCTCTTTGGCTTTGAAACATCACTCTGTAGAAGGGGGAAATATGCACTGCAATTTAAGGAGCAGGAGCCTTTGCAAGCCTGAGAGGGAAGCAGGGCTGATAACGGAGATTAAACAAGATGAGACTCTTTTGATGAACAAACAGAACCATCTTGCCTCTGAAAAAGTGCAGATATAGTTGATAGCTCTGATATACTCTCCGTTGCTTGCCAGGAGAGCTATCTGTTCCCATTATTAGCCTAAAGGGTGGTGTAGGCAATGAAAGTGAGTCACAGAATAGGAGGAGTTCAGGTGAGATGAAGGTAGTGTGAGCAGGGAGCTCCTCTTTATTACAACTCTTCAAATCACCCACTGTGGGCAATTACTTTGTCACCTCCTTGTCTTTTCTGCAGTGTTTCCTTCCCTGAGATTAGCAATGTGCATGCACAACAGTGGTCTGTTTCTGACAGGTGAAGAGATGCAAGTGGTGTGGTTAGTTTTAATTATTTTTCAGTGGAACATCCATATTAGATGCAGAATGGAGCTGATTTAAATTACAGCTTGTCTGTAAATTGTGATTGACCTGCAAAAAGGTCCTACCACATTTAAAAAGATGATTATACTGGAGGAAGATGTTGAATATTTGGCCAGATACTGAATGTTAATTCTCATCCTAGTTACATGTGCGTGTAGTCAAGGATGTATACACACAGAACTAGGTATTGTAGGCAAGAAGGGCATTTTTAAATGTTAATTGTAATTATTTTTTTCTAGGTGAATAACTCTTTTGTGAGATATAATCTTAGCAATCTTTTCACTGCAGAAATCTTTGTGATGAAAAGCAGCAAACCGATCTTTTTCTCAATTTAATGATTTTCACATCAGTTTGAAATGTTAATGAATGTTTTCTACGTGGTGCAGTGTACATCTGGGACATGTGTGTGTGCTACATGGAAGTCCATCTCTTATTTTTGATGTCACACTGTGGAAAGGCTCAGTTCTGGCCCTGATACAATACACAGCCCTCCAATCTGTGTTATGACTGTATCGTATTTAATTTGTGGGATAGAAATGGGACTCTCACATCTCCTCCTCTACTTCTATTGTTTGTCCAGTCATAAAATTAGAGATTTATCTGAGCCACACTCCTTTTTGAAGATTATAGTTCAGCAGCATTATCTTTGTGTTTTCCCACTTCTTCCCTGTGGTATAAAAAGCAGTGAAGCATTTGCTTTAAAAGTACAGGATTTGTTCAAGGCACTTACATCACACACAACAAGTCCTGTTGATGCTGAGGTGTCAGGGGCAGGGAATGTTTAACAGAGGGTGAAAAACAATGCACCCAGCAGGTTTGGAAGGGCTGTATCAGATGTCTGCAAAGCAACTGTTCTTATGCTAACACTAGTGCTTCTTGGCTTCAAACTGTATTGTGAGCACATGAAGTGCATTGCCTGAAGTCTAGGGTTTTGTTTTTTTTTTCTTTCACTTTCTAATTCACAGCAAAATTTTCTGTTATTTCTTTTAGCATATAATATCCATATTTAAACTCAGAAAATAATAGCAACAGTTCAAGGAATAAAAAGTTTTATTCCATTAGAGAACAGGAAATAAATATTAAAATAGGGACTTTTCATATATTACCAAAAACAACCCACTTCTCTGTGGAAAGAAGAGTAATAGGAGAGGGAAGAAATTAAAAAGGGATTTCAGTATTGCATGCAAGTAAGGACAGGTGACTTGTGTTGTCTCCTGACAGGTTTTGGGAAACTTCCCAGGCAGAGCCTGTGAGCAAACCCACACTGATGAAACAGGGGCAATCAGCCACCAAGACCTGTGAGCCAACTGGGGAGCTGATGGAGAGGTGTACCTATGAGTAATACACCCTTAAGATCTTTATTAGGCATTTGTTACTGTTCTTGATTATTGATATATGAGTGATTATTTGAGTAACTCATTCCATGAAGTGTGAAAAATGTAAAAAAAAAAAAAAAAGTCACCATGTAGCCTAAGAAACTGTAGGTCCAAAGCTAACCCAGAAGTTATCTTACTCCAAGCTAATGAACTGCCCAGTTGTTTGAACAGCACTGATAAGTTTTTTGATAAAAGGCCCTGTATTGTTACTTTGACTCAGTTACATTACCCTTGCAAAAGACAAATTGCTCAAAACAGAGGACAACTGTACTTCCTTGAAAGTCTCTTCACAGAAAGTACACAAAATTAATGAAATAAATGAGAAAGAAAATAGTGACATTTATGTGCAGAAGGCATATAAAGATTGCCTTTGCAATAGAAAAGACATCTTGATTGTGAAATTGGCTGCTGTTGGAATAGCACAATTTTAGTAATCTCTCTATCCCAAGCACAATATTTTACTCCTATTTTCCTTCAAATCCATCACTCACTTTACTTGACTATAGGAGTTTTCACCAACACACATTGTACCAACTGTATCAGTAATTTATATCTGATAAGAAATGAAAATATTCATGGATTTCTGCAAGCCGTCTGTACGTTGCTGGAAATGTGGCAAAGAATGATGAATAGCCCCAGGCACCTAAAGGTATTTGTATCTTGTGTTGCCTCTGAAAGTAGAGATTTTGGAAATGGGAGATCTACATTTTAGGCTTTGTGGTGGTGGTTTTAAGTAGTTCAATTCATCCCTGGAGGTATTCAAGAAAAGCCTGGATGGGGCACTTAGTGCCATGGTCTAGTTGATTGGATAGGTCTGGGTGATAGGTTGGACTGGATGAGCTTGGAGGTCTCTTCCAACCTGGTCGATTCTATGGTTCTGTGTTGTTCCCCCATTCTCCTCTCCAGGAGACTAGGAGGTGTTCAGGATACCTAGGATACCTGTGCTGGAATTAGTGAGATTTTGGTGTAGTTTTGACTCTTATTTTAGATATTTGGCTCAGGAGGAAAAAAAAAAAAAAAAAAAAAAAAAAGAGAAATTAGGGCCTGCCTGGTCACTGGAGTTCACCTTAAAACAGACATAAGGTCTTGTAATGACAGGA